>MU227134.1:4826680-4843066 GCA_018584345.1 Thuja plicata
GGGTTTCAAAAGTTATTTTGAGCTGACTTTGATGTACTAAATTGAAAAATAAAATAATTCTAAGTTTGGTCGGCCCTAAGGGCTAAATTTCTGGAACCTTCTCAGGCGGTGGAAATTGCCTATATAAAGAAGGCCCGTAGTGTTGTCTTAGGCAGTTCCGGACAGTTCTGGGTAGATCTGGATAATAATTCGAGGCTTTGTCCTACAGAATATTGTAAGGGGAATGCCCATGTGGCTTTGCATATTGTAATTCTTAAAGTTTGTAATTCCGCATTTGTGGAGATAATAAGAAGTCCATTTTCTGTTCTTGCAAATTGTTGTTGCTTCTCTGTTTCTGTTATGTGTTTGTGGTATTAAGGGGAGCGCCCTTCATCACTATGACAAGTCAAGTAAGGGTGGCAAACGACCCACCTATTAAAAGACTAAAGACACAAGTATATTGTTAAGATTCAAACAAGGCGTCTTGAAACCAATGCATGAGTATAAAGCTTTAATCAAGAACAATGATCAGATCAAAAAATTATCTATTACATCTGTATACTCACATGATCAAAAGGATATCACTCCGAAACAGCGATTGCATATATAGAACATAGCAGACTTCTTGTTTGGAACAAAATTTCAGAATCTATAATAAACCCAATCCTTGTCATTATGAGAATATTTGGCAATCTTATTAATTGAATTCCTCGTCCTCTTTACTAAGCCATAGTATAACAAATATAGATATTTATATGAATCCATTTGAACAAATCAATACAATTCTTTTGGGATAATTGGTTCATTGCAATATCAATCATTAAGAAATAAAGCAAACTTAAAATAACTCTACAAGGGCCACTACAAATTGTATAAGTTTGTTTTGATCTTCTTTGATGATATTCTCATTTTCAACAAGTCATGGGAAGACCAATTGAGGCATTTGGAAAGTTTGAGGTATCCTTGAGGGTGAGTCTTTGTTTGCTAAGGAGTACAAGTGTGAGTTTGTTATTACAGAATTATTATATATTGGACACATAATCTGCTCCAAGGGAGTTATTGTTGATCCCGAGAAATCAAAGTCATTCTTGATTGGCCTCCACCTACAAATCTTTCAGAGTTGATGGGTTTCCTTGATATATGTGGTTTCCATAAGAGGTTTCTCAAAGCTTTTCTCAGCTGGCTGCCCCACTTACAAATTTAACAAAAAAAGGAGCCTTTGCTTGGTCCTAAACAGCACAACAATCTTTGAGCACTTCAAACATTTGATGAGCACATGTCCAATTTAGCTATTCCAGATTTTAATAAGGCTTTTGAGCTTGAGTGTGATGCTTCAGGTGAAGGTATTGGGGCTGTCATAATGCGAAACAAGCACCCTATTGCATTTGAGAGTAGGTAGTTGAGAGGAAGTGAGAAGGGTTATTCAATCTATGACAAAGAGATGTTAGTCATAATGCATGCTTTGGCTAAATTCAGGCAATACTTGGTTGGAGGGAGATTCATTGTCAAAACGGATCATAATAGCCTCAAATACTTCCTAAATCGTAAAGATCTCAAAGATAAGCAACAAAAATAGGTTAGCAAAATCCAAGCGTATGATTTTGACATTGAATATGTCAAGGGGAAAAGAAACAAAGTGGCTGATGTATTGTCAAGAAGGCCACATTTGTGCTCAATTTCAGAGATAGCAGCATATTGGAAGGAGCAAATACAAGCTGAATATGCAAAGAAAGCTCTTGCCAATAGCATTTTAGAAGGCACATTATAGGATGACACATATAAGGTGAGAGAGGAACTCATTTTCTACAAGGAAAGAATAATGTTACTGTCTGAAACTAAAAATAAAATGCAGATTTTTAAGACATTTCATGACAATACTATGGTTGGTCACCCTAGTTATTACAAATCTTATAGGCAGATCCATGAGAGGTTCTCATGGAGATGAAGAATGGCATTCTTAAGTATGTCCGTGATTGTTAAGTGTGCCAACAAAATAAGAATGAACGCTAAGTATGTCCGTGATTGTTAAGTGTGCCAACAAAATAAGAATGAACGCTGCTGGTATACTACAGCCCCTAATTATTCCTACTCAGAAGTGGGAGAATATCTCAATGGACTTCATCACAGTGCTTCTCAAAATGCAAGGGAATGATTATATTTATGTGGTAGTGGACAGATTAACTAAGTTTTCTCACTTTTTTGCAATTTCAGCAGGGTACACAGCAATACAGGTGGCAAATTTGTTTTTTAGAGAGGTGTTTGTACTCCATGGGACACCTAAGATCATCATTAGTGACAAGGACAACAATTTTATGAGCTTGTTTTGGCGGGAGTTGTTCAAGTGGGGTTGCAAGCAAAGTGGGCTTAACCTTGGAGGAAACTTTGTGGTTAAGTGCGCTTGAGCTAGAAGAGTACTAGGATGGGTGACCTCCCAGGAAGTCTCAGTGCTTCACCTCTGTGAGCATCACCTAGATGCAATGTGTGCTAAGTGTTCCATTCATTCTCATGAGAGATGAGTTCTTATGAACCACTACTCATGAAACATGGGTCATTGAGTTTGATTCAAAAACTACACAATTAAATCCCGATAGCAATATCACAAGGAGTTGTTCAAGTTGTGTGGTACTCAGTTGACTCCTAGCACGAGTTACCACCCCAAGGCTGATGGACAAACAGAGATTGTTAATAAATGGGTGGAAGACTACCCACACAATTATGTTTCATGACAGCAGCAAGAGTGGGTCATGTGGTTGTGTTTGGGGGGTTTTTGCTACAAGTCCACCTTCCACATGACTATAAGGATGTCGCCTTTCATGGTTTTGAATGGCTATGAAGCTCCCAACTTCATTGATTTGCTTTTTTGAGATTGTAGAGTGCCTAAAGACAAAGATCTTCAAAAGAGTCAGCTTATCGTGAGATCTTTGAGGTATAATATACAACATGCTATAAAACTAGAAGAAGTTGTACATTAATCAACATCATATTGAGCGAGCATTCAAGGTAGGAGACATTGTTTATTTGAGATTGCAGCCCTACAGCCAGACCACTCTCAAAAGGAGTAGGTCAAAGAACCTTAAGCCTCTCTTCTATGGACCTTTCAAAGTCACCAAGAGGTTTCGAGAGGTGGCTTATGATCCTGAGCTACCTGAGAGTAGCAAGGTGCATAATGTCTTCCACGTACCTCGCCTTAAAAAGGCACTTGGGCATAGTGTGATTCCTTCTGTAGAGTTGCCTCCTTTGGATGAGAAAGGTAAGTTGATACTACTTCCAGAGGTAGTGATTGATTTCAGGGAGCGTACTCTACAGAGGACTAGCAGGGAGTACTTAGTGAAGTGGAAGAACTTACCAGTGGACGCTGCTACATGGGAGAGTGAGCAAATTTTACAGCCTCCAAAGTTGTGATTGATTGAGGACCAACAATCATGGGGAGGGAGAATTGTGATGTCCCCTTTTTGCACCTAGGTCAGTATGAGGTTTCCATTAGCCTATTCCTCAGTTCTCATAGGCTAAGTGGATATAATTTAAGGACTCAAGGTCTTGAGGTGTCCTCTAGCAATAGTTTTCAAAATTTTCCAAAAAACTTTATATATTTAGCAAATGGCTATTTTTAGTAAGTGTTATTTTTAGCACTTGATCTTGGATTTTATTCTCTCTCAGCTCAGTGCAATACTTTCTAGTTCTAGCCTTGGTGAGTTCTAATGTTTTCAAAGAGATATTTGACTTTTGTCACTCAAATTTTTATAAAGTTACCTTATGACTAAAGTGAGGGCATTGGGTCCATAAAGAGTATCCCTTGTGCTATGCCTAGTAAAGTGATAACTTAAAGTTGTTTTAAAAAAGGGTCCAAATAGACTTCGTAAGGTGAGGCCAAGAAAGGGGGGACGTTTGAATGGTTTAAAAGATTAATATTTAACCTCCCCAAAAATGACGCCAAGACATAAGGAGAAAATAAAGTGTTTTAAATGTTTTTGGGAGCTCATAAAAAGGGCTGAACCTCTAAGGGTGAATTTTATGTTGCTTTTAAAAGTGAAATTGGAGGGAAATTTATTCAAATTGAAATGATGGTAGCCCTTATTCCTCTCACACTCTATATATTCTCATTCGAGCTCACATTTGGTTATGCTTGCTTTGACAACTTAATGTTATGTTGTCAGATTGATTTCTAGAGTTCATCTTCTACTGGATAGAGGACAAAATCTCTCTTCTGAGTAGCTGGTTTTATTGGTGAAATATCCACCCTAGCTGGTTGGTGCTTTAGGGTTGGAATTATTAAGTGATTTTGGCTTATGGACGATTTTTGGCTTGAGAAAGATGAAGATATATTTTGTTTTCTGATGTGGGTTTCCAATCTTGGTGTGGTGTGTGTGTGTATTTGGAGTGTGGTTTGAGTTTGGAGAAGTCGAAGCATTTTCTAAGTGCTGCTATAAATTTTCCGTAGTTACCCCACCCCTCCAAGACGGCGGGACAGGTTTCTGAGACAGGGGGACAAAGGGCCTCAATTTGCGGATAGTGGGAAGATAGGGGCGGGGGGCAGCACTATATATACTATATACTATACATATAGTACTTAAAATGCTAGTTATGAAAAGATGTATAAGACTCTTAAGAAGTAAAATTGCAAATGCGAACACTAAATACTTGAACATTGAACAATGAATATTGATGTTTTGAACATTGAATATCGAATTACTAATTAGAAATTAGAATACTAAATAAAATTGTTGAATCGGCGAACGAAAGAATCTATTATATCAAAAATATCATAAAGATGATTACAATGAGTAGCATGATATCAAAACAAGTACAAAATGTCAAAATGTAGTGAAGGGGGGCCTCTAATCATCCCTCAAGGCAACCTCCTCATCACTGGAACTCAATAAAGTGGGTATAAAAATGTCAACTTGATTATACACAATTTCCCCATCAATTTCTTCTTTTGTTTTTAAATTCGAAAGTGGGGGTCTCGCGTGGCCTTTGGATCCTTCATTTTTGAAGCATTTTTCTCCCAAAATTGACGTGTTTGAACTCCCTTGGATACAATATTTTTCATGTTTTTGCGTGCAAATCGAATGGAACCCAAAATTAGATTTAAAACATGCAATTTTTTCAAACCTTTTTAAAATTCGTCGGCCATCGAGGAACACCCAGACGTCCCCAGATCGGTCGAGGGACACCTACGCATTCCCCTCGTCCTTTCGGGAATGTTGGGATGTCCACGCGTTTTGGCAGCGAATGGGCGATGGTGGGGAAAATCTGGAACACTGTCCCCACATCCCAGAGATGGGGGGTTTAGGGACGCTTCTCCAAGTTTCACAGAAAATTTCTGAATTTCAGAGTGTTTTTACGAGTTCTTGGATATCACTTGTTTGCTCATACCTCCATGAGTCTGATAGCAATCATTCTGGGTATTATTTCTAAGTGTTCCTCATAGTTGGGCGCCCCAAATAGAGTATTCACTTAGCATATTTGGTGAAGTGTTAATTTTTAGAGGTCGGTCGCTCCTTCTAGGAGGTTTGTACCATCCTTCCTTGGCACGTGGGACTTGTAGCAGGTCTGAAATTTGCAATTTGGTGGCTCGGTATCATCATTTTCGGGCATTTGTAATTGCTGGTGAATTTTTATTAATGCTGGAGTAGATTTAATGGTGCTTGGAGGCTTAGTAATTAATCTTACTATTTGCCCTTGTTTATTGGTGCCTATGTTCAGGCATTGGAATCAGTTCTGAAAATTCCTTTAATGATTTGAAGACTATTTCAAGTCTGATTATGTAATAATCTGATTCATGATGCTATGTAAGAGTTTGGTGAAGTTTGAATGAAGACTTGTTATAATCAGCACTTTATTTTCCATTGCAAAGTATCATATTTTTTCTTGTTTCCTATCTTAGATGCAATCTGAATGTAAACATCAGCATAGTGTCTTCATTGGATACAAACTTGCAAACAAACACTTTAAAAAAAAAGTAGCGGTTATTACAAATGCTCAATGCCCAACAAGGGAGTGACTTGTTGAGGCATTGGAGATGGACGAGACTGTGTCCCATGTCCTATTGGTATGCAATTCAACAAAGGCCCAATGGCCCAACCAAGGTAAGCGGTAGAGGTTTTTATCAGGGCGTTGAGAAATTTAACACTCTCCTTCTCATGGAATGAAGGTATGGTCGGCCCGAATGGCTTGACACTCTACCAACATAGACTCCAATAAATGCAATATCACCCAACAACCACTCTACAATGCTATTAATGCCTACGAGTACTATATTTTAATACAAAGAAGCTCCAGAAAGGCTTTTAATGAGTTTTGGCATGGACCCAAGAGAGAAAAACGATATCCATGCCTCAGTTATTGCTTGCAGACCCTTTTTGTCAAAACACCATCCCCAAGTCACAGTTTTTAACAATTTTTTGGGGCATTTTCTCTTATTATTGCACTCAAACCTACAAATCACTAATGTTCAAGTATGGCAAGGGATCCAAAGAATATTTGATCATGCCTCCATATCATTTAGATTGGATTTGCAGAAGGCATTTGTCACCAACACACTGGTGGGGTTTGCAACTAGGGTTTTCTACAACCTTCTCATAGTTTGCACACCTCCCTTCAAGGGGATATAATGTGGTGTCATTTTCAGTTTTAAAGGAGTTCGTTCTCAATTCGGTCCAAAAACTTGTAATTTACTCATTATTCTACAACAATAAATGCCTTTACGCCTTTTAATTAATGGAAATTGCATTTCACCTCTTCTCATTTCTATCATATTATGTGATTTATTTGCGTCTATGATGGAATGAATGTTTTTATGCCTTTTGTACACGTGTTGTGTATTATCTATTGCAAGAGCTATCTCTAGATCTTTCCTTCCTTGTTAGAGCATGTTTAACCTTGGTCTTCATACATACTTCAAAAGTTATGGAGCAAAGACTTGTGTGAGTCCTAGCAACCTTTTTGTTGATTCCTTGAGAGAAACGCATCTTAATCTAGGTGCATCCTTGAATTCCTTCTCCCTTTTCTCCCTGCAAAATCAATAGAATATGACGAGGGTTTCAATTTAATGAATGTTGAGTCGAATCAACACTTTGTATCTAGGTTTAGAAAGGAGTTGACCTTCTCTAGAGGTATGATCTCAACTGCAAGGCCCCAAACCTTGAGTGTAATGTCCCCTTTTGGGATTGCCCTAATTTTTGTCCTAGAATCACAAATTCCATTAAAATAAGAATTGTAAGATGGTTAGAGATATAATTTTACCACTTAAAATGCCTTTTAACAAGGTAAACGCTGATTTAGGTCCTGCAATCCCCAAATAGGGAACAAGTGCATATATACAAACTAACTATATGGTTAGTGTAATATAATCTGCCTTGAGCATTGTAAATTGATAAAAGAGAGATACAACCCTAACCTAGAGATTTAGGTAACAATATATAATGCACATGAAAGGAACTCACTTATAGCATTTAACTTCCATGTGGATTGGTGGAAAGATTACAATAGGGTGCCTTAACTCAACCCTAGGTCCAAGAGTGGAATCTCTTGTCCCTCTTGGTGTCATGCTTCATGAGGTGGTGTACCTAGTGAGGCCTCACTATTTCCCCTTGTGCGATTGCTTTCCATCTATATGGACTATCCTTCACAAATAGTGCCTTTGTATGATGTAACCCATGCCCATTCCACCATAGGCCTTATCTAGTGCCTTTGTATGATGTAGCTTATGCTCATTCCACCACAGACCTTATCTAGTACCTTTGTATGATGTAGCCTATGCCCATTCCACCACAAGCCTTATCTAGTGCCTTGTATGATGTAGCATATGCCCACTCCATCGTGGGCCTTATCTAGTACCTTTGTATGATGTGTCATGGTCCATTCCACCGCACGACTTACCTATCTTGCGAGGTATTAATACCACTTTTCATTGTTGCCTTTGAGAGTAATATAGTATTCTCCCAATTGTTCTCCCTTTTTTTTTATTTCTTCTTCAAATGGAACCTTCTCCTCCTTAATATCTTCATTCAGTGTAGGGAGTCACACCCTTTCATTTGTTAATGTCGTTATGAAAATATACATTTGTTTGACAACAACTATTGCCCCATTCACTCCTTATTTGATCTTCACCTATCTCTCACTTATCAAATCCATCTTTACTACTTTTCAAATCTGCACATATTCCATTCAAGATCTGCATATCCTCTTCTGATTTTCTTCTTTCCTTCTCAATTCTTATTTCAGATCCCTCCATATACTTCTACTCTAAATCTGCTCTCAATCTCCTCTAGTCCCTTTTTTCCCCATTCCATTTATCCTTCTTCTCCTTTATATCCTCCCATGTGAGGGTAGAGGTCACACCTCTTCATCATGTCTACCTTTTGGCAAGAGTCGTGACCCTTCATAATCGTCCTTCTTTTGAAGTCACAACCCTTCATAATCATAACCCTTTCGAAGAGTCACAACCTTCATTATTACAACCCTTTCGAAAAGTCACAACCCTTCATAATTACAACCCTTTCAAGGAGTCGCAACCCTATCTAAGAGTCACAACCCTTCATAATCACAACCCTTTCGGATAGTCACAACCCTTCACCTTTTGAAAGTCACTTCCTTAATTTCTTCCCTTTCCTTTCCCTTAATACCTCCTTAATTCTTATGCTCCAATCTTTCTTCCTCCTTCCCTTTTTCCTCAAATCAAGGTCACATCTCTCCCTTTTATACCTCTCATTTGAGGGAGACACAACTTTTCCATTCATGCCTTTTGACCTTTTGTTTAACTTAATTAATATTTTATTATTTTTAATATTATTCTTTTATATTTTTAATTAAATTATTATTGTTTATTATTTAATCCTATTTCAAGAAGGGGACATGACATTGAGATCATTCCCATCTTATCATTGAAATGGTGAACCAAATTCAGCAAAGAGTGCAATTTCAAGTGATAACAATTACACTTGCCAACTTGGTGAGATGTTGAATAGTTGATTCGCACAAGGATTGTGAAAATACTTATAATGCTTTTATGTTTCTCTTTTCAGCATATTGGGTTTGCCTTCTTTGGCTAAGGGTTTATTCAATGTTCATAACAAATATCCCTAGTTACTAATAGGTCTACATTTGATGATTATAAAAGCCTAGCTTATGGTTGTCAAATGTAGGTCTAGTATTCAGTTTGAACTTGTACATGTGTGGATGTTGAAAGCAAGGTGTTGACTCCTAAAATCATTTAACGTCTTTTGTCATAGTTGTGTAGTTTCTGCCTCAACCATGTGCAAAATCCGACATGGCAATTTTTGTCATACCTCAAGGGGAACTTACATTTGAATCAGATATTTTGAAGATTGCTCATATAGGAAGCCTACTTTAGCAATAAATATCAATATGATATTGCTATCAATATTGAACTGCATAGTTTTTTGAGTTAAACTGATTGCATCTAGGTAATGCTTCCTACTCAAATACGCTTAGCCAACATTAAGCGGAGCAGTGATGGACAGACATTTAGAGAGTTGCATTGATGTGGTTATAAGATGCCTGTGTATGGTATGTTAAGAGGATTAATCTATAGTGATTGTGACTTGTTTCCATCATTAGTTGCACACGCATGCTTTTGTTCATTTTTAATTATAATGAACTCCAGAAGGTCTGCTCATGGCTGCCATTAAGGTATGGTAGTCAAGGCCTACCTATTATCTTTTTTGTCTCTATTTAATTGCCATGTCAAAGCAGGCCTCAAGGATCACCATCCTAGATTCTGCAAAGCCTGAAGAAGAGAAGCCCTACTCCTTTGCATTGTCTCGAGCTGCTCTTTCCTTGTTGATGGTCTATCTCCTTGTCCAATTATTTTGCTAGCCTTTTCTTTGTTGTATTTTCTGCAGCAAAGGAGTTCTTGAAACTGAATGGCACTTTATTTTTTGAATGTGCTGCTTACAAAGATATCCGTAGGCAGTATAAGAAAAACTTGAAGGAGGGCTACCTAAACCAACTTTTTGAAGAAGCAAGACTGCACAAAACTGTTGGTTTTTTTATAAAGATTCATAACCGGAGAGCTGACATCGAGAAAAACATGAAGATGGTCTAGGATTTGATGCTGGGTCCCTTAGACTGTTAGTCTCGTGGACGTCATTAAAATTCATTCATTCATTTATTCAGTAGTCTTAGGGGGAAAGAGCCTACAATTATGGGAGCGACCTGCAGGTATATGCTAGTATTTTAGCATCTGAGTCATGAAATCTAACATGCCATCCTAGAGCTCGTCGAAAATTTCCTTTTCAATTAATCAAATGGGCAAGGGACCCATTAATTGAACAAATTATGTAACAATTTATTGATTATTTAAATAAATTAATTGAATAAGTAGATTAATCAAATTCAATGTGATTGATTCTTATATCTAGTTGAAATTCTAGGTTTAAAATATAAAATATAAAAATAAATCAACCAATCTTAAGTTGAATATTTTTTTAAGTAAAGCTTACAAAGTAGTTGTATAAAATATACTACATGGGGACTGAAGGTGAGGAACGTACAATTGCAGAAGTGGAATATCATTGTTCTTTTTATTTATTTTCTTCTATGGTCTCATTTCATCTACTTCCTAGGAAATAGCAATGAGGATTCAAAAACTTGCAAATGTTTAAGAAAAGTAAATTTACAAAGCTTAACTGCAATTTAAAAAAAATGAGGTTTTTTTATGGCACAAGGAACATCTTGTGCACTACAAGGCCATCCTAGAAGGGTGAAAGGGAAAGGATAAAGATAAACCCAAAAAGGTCTCTAAGAACCAATATGCACCTTCAGTATCCTTGAGTTTTCTTTTAAACAGATTCCAATAACTTGATACAAGCACATACTACTAAGCCATTAAAGCGGAAACAAACACAGTTAATTTCCCATCCATTAATCCTTAGAGGAAAGATAATGTAATTTGCAGATCTAATAACATTTTGGCAACAGAACAACATGTAAATCAACACTTCAAGAGCGTGAAAGAAGAAGAATAGAAGAAAAATAGATAGAAGAGAAGAAACACCGATATACATAGGGAAACCTTTTCTAGTAAAAAACCCTCACTCCAAAGCATCAAAACAATGTGTTAATCTGCAACAAACTATTAGAATAGACTTGCAGGCTCTAAGCCTTTACATGGAGTCTATAATTTGCTCTTCTAGAGGAAATCTGACAACATAACCCTGCAAAGGATAATTTTCCTCACTCATCTCTTGAAACCCACATAGAAGACATACAATATATAGAGAAATACAAATTTGAAGTAGCTTCTAGAACAAGCCAAAAGAAGTGGGCATCCAAATCCATGTTGCACATTTTTAAACCACCTCTAAGCATGTGAATGACACTTGTACATTATTTTCCAGTGAAACATGGGGACGCGTACCCGACCCAAAACCCCGGAGTACCTGGTACTGGGACTGGTACTTCGCGTACCAGAGTGCCCCTGCCGCCGCTCGAGCTCCGTCGTACCACGACCGCACCTGTACCCGCACCGCGTAGATACTCTGAAACTCAGGTACTCCAGGACGGCACGTGGGTACTTCTAGAAGTACCTCGACCATCCCCGCATACTCTGAAACTCGAGTACTCCGAGACTAGCACATGGGTACTTCATCCACTCTGTTAAGAGGAACAAACTTACCTATAAGAGAGCAAAGAAGCTAGTTGTTGTACACAATGTCTTGCGTATTGTAGATCGCAAGACACACATGTACAAAGAGAGCCTAGCAGCACGATGGGATGTAGAGCCAGAGGATCCATCTCAAATTGATGAGGACGAGATTGCAGTAGAAGCCGATGTAGGGCTAGTTGGTGTTCCTTTGGCAGAACTTGACCATGAGGAGTCCAGTAGTTCTAGTGATGAGGACTTTGGCTTGGGGGATGATTAGAGGCCTCCCTTTCTTACATTCTGACATGATTTTGTACTCATTTTGATATCGATCATGATTCATTATTTCATATCATGCTACTCTACTCATTGTAATCATGATCATCTTTATGATATATCATATTTCATATTTGAACAATGAATTTTGAATCTTTGATAGAACTAATATAATTTTATGATTTATCATTATCTTACTATGTTGAATGTTCAATGGTTTTGGTTCGTGTTGCAATTTTGCTATGTTCAAGTATTTCAATTTGGTATGTTATATTGAAACATCATTTCATAATTAGCATTTCATGTTATATATGTATAGTATGCAGCCCCCATGTCCTCTCCCCCCCTGTACCGCCGCCGCCATCCCCCTGCTGTCCCGAATTTGAGGCCCTTTTTTTTCCCGTACCTGAAACTCGTCCCGGCGTCCCCCTATCCTAACGTACCCCCACGCTGGTGTTACACTTTTATTTTCTAACCCCAAACTTAGGCACCCAGTTTCTCCACGCAACATGCCTTCTAACACTTCTCGAACCTATCATAGAAAGTTGTCATAACCTATCATAAGAATTTGTCATAAAATAATGACTTATATAGGTTTCTAAGATGCTGACACATGGCAAAATATCTCTACCACAGTGAGACACCTACTTTCCCGTGTATGGACAAAATATATCCTTAGTCATCCTCCATGTCACCTCCCAGCATGAAGACAAGTCACAATGCCATGTCACACTAGATGACAAAATATGATGAGCAAGAAATTGCAATTTAGGCATTAAATAAATTCAACGCAAGAAATGGCTAATGTTGAGACCCCTTAATTCCCAACAAAAGGATCCCCCCTACAATAGAGGGGGCAAAGGGATGGAAAGATATGTTCATTGTCATCTTGCCATACCCACAATGTCCCTGCTCTAAGTTACAGCAGTTTTTACCCTAGGGTGCGCACCAAAAAACCAGTAGGAGAGACAATGATAGATGTCATTTTATTAGAAAATACTATAGCATTAAGGAAATTATATAATAAGGCCCAAAAAAACTAGGATAGACATAATTTTATTAGAAGATACTATAGCATTAAGGCAATTATATGAGAAATCCGGACCATACTTTTGAGGCGTCACTTTACTTGAAAATAAGCATGGAATCAAATTCTTGCAGGGTTCTTATGAAAGATGAATCACCAATATTATTGAAACATCGTTGAAAAAGCATAGTTCATAGGCCAAAAACATGATAAGAGTTACACTCGATCACTACAAAAGGAAGAAGCAACCAGCTTAATAAACTAACCAGAATTACCAACCCTTAGTAAACCACAACAAGCTCATCTATGCTAGACATCAATATCCAATGGTATGATCAGGAAGAAGATGTAGTAGTAAATCATTTTTACATAGTGTTTACCACAACACTACAACTAAACCCATCAAAAAGAGCCAACAATCTCCAAAGTACTTAGCCAAGATAAGCTAAGAGCCATCTTGCTTCTTGACCAAAAAACGTTATGACTAGGACAGAATAACCGGATAAATGTGCTAACTTGGGCTAAGCATTATGATTGATGGCATGTCCAATACAATCATCATCTCTTTTCAAAACTATTTGTGGCCTCTAAAAGGGCCTGAGTTCCTTTAAAAAACAACAAATTCCTCAAACACATACAAGGCACTCTTCAAGAACCAAATATTTTGTTGTAAGCCAACATACATATTTCTTGTAAGCCAACAATATGTTTGTTGTTTTACTAGGTTAATGGTGCACAACCATTATTGGCACTTTCAAAGCCCAAAATGCATGCATCGAAAAATGCACTAACAGACATGCAGAAGCTGGAAAGGATTGTTCAACAAACCACAAGATCCAAGTTTCAGAGAATGTATATTCACAACTGGCATGCATAGCTTGCCATGTATATGTCAAGCAGATTATTATAGTTGTTGAAATCAACAAAGAGGAGGCATTTTACTGAAAATGTAATTGTGAAAAACAAAGCAAATAGGTACTGTGATTATTACTAATAATTAGATTAATTTACATCTAAATTATAGGATGGGAAAATAATCCAACAACACATGCCCTGATCCAAATGGATTGAGAAAGTTAAGTTCAGCTAACTAAGCCACTAATCTCGGTTCAAATTTCAAATTGAATAAGTATGCAACTTGAAGCTTTTGGTTAAGAATTTTGAGAGTTGTAGCATGTAACTGGTAGCAGACTGTTTGAAATAAATTGCATAGAACAGAAAGCTGTATGAACACAGTTGATGTGTTGTTGATGATCTTGGAAACCCTGAGAAGGCAAATTGGCTTGTTAAGTTGCAAGCAAAGTTGCATGGACACAGATTTGGATATGGTATCGGATACGGATAGAGCCATTTTTTATGACCCCATATATGGATACAGCTGGATACAACATTAATAAAGAAACATACACATATATTTAACACAATTTTCCAAGTTACTAGAGGAGATTTTCATCACTTCAAAAGCAATATAGACACATAAATGCTACATAGTTATAAGTTAATTTAACACTTCAGAATATGCAAAAACAGTAGAGTTGCATTGGAAGATAACTCAAAAAAATGGGTTGCTGAAATAGAAAAACATTTCATTTGTCTTTCTTGTTTGATGTAGGTTTTGTTTATTACAATTTTTCATTTTAAATTGCATGAATGAAGTTTTTTTTTATTATATTTGGGAAGATTCACATCAATTTTTTAAAAAAATCAAATCACATAGCATTCGACACGGTTAGAAAACTAAGGTTTCTTGGGCAGACATGGGTATAGTATTTGATGTGTTTCCGGGCCATATCGGATACGGGATACGCGCACCCGAGGGATAGAGGAGTTTCCAGCTACTATAGTTGCAAGCAATGGTAACAAGAGATGGCATCCCACATTAGGTTTCTCCAGCATAATTCCTCATGTTATAAGTTCTGCTCTTCTCTGTGTTTCATTTCCCTGTTTATTTTTTCTCAAGCATGAAACCACCTATAATAATTTGTGGCATTTAAGCAACTCACTGCTAAGCACAATTTTTTTTTCTTAAGCAAGTCATTAAGAGGATAACATACATGATCAATCAAGTTGTTTATGCATAAAATAAGGTTTCTGTTGGCAAATTAGATAGAATACATATGTTAATTACCAATCAGATTCGTACTGAAGCAATTGTGATCCTTAGTTGTGTGCTTTACTTGTGCTGTCATTGTTTGGTAAAATGAAGCATGTGACTAAATTAGCTAGGCAAGAAGAGAAAATGAATTGGTTCCTTTGCAGCAAGAGAAATTTGCAAGGAAGTGGGATAAGGAAATTAAAAGCGTAGCTCATGGAAAAAAGAAGAACAATTCGTGATGATGAAGCAAAATTCACCAAGTTAGAAGAGGATGTTGCAAGCATCTCCTACTCTATATGGAAGCTTGATAGTTTGGAGATGATCATGAACCCTCTCAAGGGTGAGCTAGGGATTTCCATAGAGATTCCCAAAAAAGTGAAGAATTTAGAAAAGAGCAACCTCAAGGCCATGAGAGGCAGCCTGCAGGAATCAAACACCACCCAAATCAACTGTCTTTCAAAGCAGAGTCAAGGTAGAAATTTAATAGTGTTAAATGTGACCATTGGGTACTCCAACTTGAGCCATACTTCAGTTCACATAATAATAGAGAACAGAAAATTTCCTTTGCCCAGTTGTGATTGGTTAGTAATGAACTTGCTTGGTTTAAGAGTTACGATCATTCCATGTCTTCAAAAAAATTACCACCAATTTCTATTTGGGACAAGTTTAAGGAGTTGATTAAGAAGCAATTCTATCTTAGTTGTCATAAACTTTAGGCAAAGAATTGCAAGATTATGTCATCAAGATGAACCATATTGGAGGGCTACATAGTCATCCATGGAGGCCAATGTTGCTAACAAAGCATAAAGATGTGGATGAGACATGTGCTCAATCCCGTCATCAAGAGATGGACAAGAAAAAGAGTTTGTCATCCTCTTATACGTATAAACAAAGCAGAGTGGTTCCAAGTCATTGGATAAAGGTAACTAGATATGTAAGATTAAAGCAACGACTATACTGAAAACAATATATCTGAGAACTGTTAGAAGCATTAAGATATTTATAGTCATATATTGCAAAACGTAGGAAATTACTAGAAGAATTGTATTGTTATGAAAACAAAAAAGAGAATGATACAACTTCTTTAGAAAGGGCTGGAAATATGGAGCAACTCTGACATAGATGAGAGGGTAGCATGCAGTTTCATCCTAAAAAAGGTATGCTTGAATAGCAATAAGACTCGTGATAAAGGTGAACCTACCAAACTCATCAAGGGCAAGTGGTTTCTTATGAGTTAATATCAGGTTTATAGACAAATAAAGATGGAAGTTTATATGTGTGTGTGTGTGTGTGTGTGTGTGTGTGTGTGTCGCTTATAGCTGCTGTAGAACTTGTTTAAAACTTCAAATTAGTGTGTGTGTGTGTGTGTGTGTGTGTGTGCGTGCGTGTGTGCGTGTGTGT
>MU227134.1:4843293-4861219 GCA_018584345.1 Thuja plicata
GTGTGTGTCGCTTATAGCTGCTGTAGAACTTGTTTAAAACTTCAAATTGCGTGTGTGCGTGTGCGTGTGCGTGTGCGTGTCGCTTATAGCTGCTGTAGAACTTGTTTAAAACTTCAAATTATCTCTTTATCTCTAGAAGTGAACTTGTGTTTCATGTGGATGTTCCATTTCCACATATCCTACAGTTGATGTAGAACCTTTCTAAAACTTCATATCATTACTTTATGTAGGAATGAGCTCATGTTTCACACAGAAATTCCATTTCCACTTTCCTATTATTTCCTATAGGTATCTTCCCTAGTTTCCAGATTATACTGGATCCTACTGTTCATAATTCTTGGTACAAAGTTCAAACACAGAGTGACTTTCCATGATGTTTGTCGATCACCATGGTTGGTGTACAGGAAATCTTTACCATTTTAGCTCTTTTTTTTCCACAGGTGTCCCACAGTCCCTAATACTCTGGATGTTGAGCTTATATGTTCTACTAGCATATACTTGCTGTGACATATTAGTCCATATAACTTGACTGCACATTACTTCCCTAATACTGAGGAAAAATTAGGCTCGCTGCATGAATCTTTTTAACTAAAGGAACCAGTATAATTTCTTTGTGTCAAATAAAACTGCTTGTTAATTTGCTGAAAGGATAAAGGTCAAGCAAAACATAAAAAAAATTGATGAAAATGAATGTAATGCTAGAAAATGTAGAAGCCTCACTGATTCTCATGTCTGCAGTGGTACAAAATTTGCAACATTATAATTCCGTGTCCTGTCACTCCAGTACCTGCAGTGTACACTGACTCAAGCACAGGAATTGGGTTTATTTGAATCCATTACACTCTAGAAATGAATTAATAATATCAGCTTGTACATATATAAAAAATAAGCGTACCCAAAAACCGCATACCGTTGAAGAATTCCAACAATACACGCACATTATAATCATATCTGCAAAAGGGACAAGTCATTTACAGCAGATGAGAGAATGGACACATGCCATCACAATATAATTCATTTAAACAATATTTTTGACCATACAAATAACCTGCTAAAGGCTAAAGCTTCGGTGCACAACTATGATGTGCATCCCAGCAGCTACAATCAGCAAAACAGAATTTATTCTAGAGTTATTACTTAAGAGAAAACCTGACACTACATGGATATAGATAATCCATTAGTAATGCTTCCACTCAACTAAATACCAATTGCTGCAAACCCTTTCAACCCCTATAAACATAGGATGAATATTCCCCAACATAAGATACATAAAAATCATTAATTCATTCATAAAGAGAAAAATTAGACTGCTTGGTCTCGTGGACGTCATTAAAATCATTCATTCATTTATAAAGAGAAAAACAAAATGAAGAAAGGAGGATTAGCATTAGGATTGAGTCGCCTGGCACATTTTCAAAGCTGTACAATTAAACTTCTCAATGGTCCAATGCAGAGGGCTATTTCAAACTTTTCAACATGTAATTGATAAAATTTAGGAGCCTTTTCACAGTAGATCATTCCCATGGCATTCCTAAATTTTACTGCAGAGAAAGTTTAGCACTCGAACATTATATAAGGAGGGAAACTTTAAAAATTTTCAAGAAGATATATGTGTCTCTATGGCAGGAAAACTGTTGATGCAGGTGCAAAAACTCCCAGTCCACTTCACCAGTGGCTGCTCAAAATCTCCTGCATTATAAAAGCTGACACAGTTTTGAAGTTCAAGATTCCATTTATTCCTATTTTTCAATTTTAAACATTTCATGGGGCATTCCACACACGAAAGGCAGGAGCGGCAATCCTTCTCTTCTAAGAACGCTATCCTAAGAAAATAAAAAGTTGTGATGTATGGAATAATCGGATGAATTCAAGCAAGCTGGAAAAGACAGCTCAAAAATTACTGCCAGATGATGAAAATGAGTGCACAAACTAATTTCATCTCATTGTTCTCCGAAAGGAAAGGAAATTACTAACAAGCAATAACAAATTTTGAGCTGAGGGAGCATTAAATTAGAATTTCACCTTAAAATCAAAAAGCAGTTTTAAGTACATTTCAATTAAATTTTCTCTAAAAAAATGCCAGAATCTCTAGCACATTGAAGGGAGCTCATTGCAGTTTTTTGGCAATGTTTCCATGGTCTCTGAATGAGATATTCAGAGTCGTGAGATAGTAGGAGGTTAAGCCGTTTGGGTAGTTCATCCAGTATACATGTTTCACAATCCATTTCTAACTATTCTAGGGAAACATTTTAAAGCCTCGGCCAGTATAGACTAGATCCAGAAAGCAAAACTTACAGAATTGTCACAAATCAAAAGAAAACCTTTTCTCACATCACTTGCTGAAATTTATTGCCAAGTTCTTAGTGGACCTCAAAATGGAGTCTCGCAAGGTATGAAAAAGTCAAGATCCTGACCGAGAAAAAAAAAAGATAATGCTATTGAAATAGAAACCTCAGGTCAATCACTTACACCATCTGCTTTTATATTCATCTATACTCACCTGAAATTTGTCATAACAAAATTGAATAGATTCGGTAAGCAGCAAAACTTCCGCCACATATCATCTTGACGCATCAAATTTTCCATATGTTAACAATTTCTACCACGGGATTTTCAGACTGGAGCAAACTTTTTCGTTTTGGCCGTCTAACCATGATCAAAGAATTTTCCTTTCTCCAACTCCATTTTAATGAAATATTCAAATCTGAGTGACAGTTGAATAAACTGTTGTTCAAAAAACTTGGCACAAGATGTTAAACCCATTCTTAGGAGCAGCAGAATGTATTAGGCTACACAAGGGTTTAAGGGTATGCCTTAGGATGAAAGTACACACACATTACACATATTTAGGTGTTAAAAAGTTAACCTCCAGCCATTAATCTGGTCTACTTAGTGAGCACTACACCAATCATGATAATGATGAAACAGTAATAACAAAAAACTACTAGTGGAGCAATCAACATACCCTGCATGTCTCCCATTTACACACACAATTGAAATGACTGATTGAAAATAAAGTACAGAAACACAACCCAGTACACATAATACGACAAATGATAGATTCCAGAAACAAGAAAACTTTAAAATGGATTCTGAGGCAGAGCATAGAAATTAGATGTCAACAACAGTATTGTAATGGAATTGAGTAGAGAGCACAGCAGAGAAAAAACAAGGGCGTGATATGTTTCCCTTACCTCTCCTCCAAAGTCTTCCACTGTCTTCCAACTGATTAGAAACAGCCAAAACTAAATTTTCTACCATTTGACAAAACCCAAAACCAAATGCTCTGCATAGTTTTAGCAAAACCCACTTGGAATAGTTTGAAATGACATGGTGATTACTGATAACAGAGGGAGTTATTACCATCACAAAAGTAACTACTATTATTAGCTCATGATCCAAAATAAGGGTGGTAAATAAGATTTTAACTTTTCAGACACATCGGGGAATTAAAATTGTCCACGCTGATTTTTTTCACATCCCCGTGAATTAGGTCAGAGCCACCTGATTATGAGGAAAATGAATTGCACCCAAATGATAAAAACGGTATAATTAGGATGATAAAAACAGTTTTTACCCAAAATAAGGTGGTGATGATGATGATCGGCGATTCAACATACTCCGTGGATTAAAAATAGTAGGTATGGATCATTTAAGTCAACCAACCGAAAATTTGCAGAGTGGCACCAAATTCTGTGATAAGCAACGTGAACACCGACAATCATTTATGTGATAGGCTGAGTGAGAGGCAGGTGGGTAAAGCATCTGGCATTGACTATAGGTGACTGTGTTTTTGTTTTATTTTTTCTATAAATAGAATGGATGACAGAGAGTTAATAACTCCAGTTGGGTACCTAAAACCCACAATTTGGAATTTGCACTTTTGAATCCGATGAAGAATCCAAGATCTATGATGAAATAATCATTTAAATAAATGAATGCAGAAGAACGATCAATGTAACATAATTTAACTCCAAAATATATTTGGTGCTTCTATGAGATTTCTTCCAGTTCTTTGGTTTCAACGGTGCAATCTGTTTTTTTTTCCGCTCCTTTTCAATACAGTTGTCTTTATTTTTCTTATATTATAAAAAGACATGCTTCAATTAAAAAATTCAAATTGATCAATCTGGAAATTAATTATTTTTTGAAAAAGGGAGGGATGTGATGATTTAAGGTGATGTGGTAGTTTTAAAATATAAGTGAAGGAGAATGAAAAAGGGGGGATGTGATTTAAGGTGATGTGGTAGTTTTAAAATATAAATGAAGGAGAATGAAAAAGGGAGAGAGGTGATTTAAGGAGATGGATGTGTCCTTTTTAATTTAATTATTTTAACATTTATATTTATAATAAAAAATATTTAAATAAAAAGGAAAAAATTACTTAAAACTTAATAGATTGAACATGTTTGTTTTTTTCAAATTGATTGTGTTTTGATTAATTAAAAATGAAAATGTAAAGATAAGTGAATATTACAAGATGACTTTGGTAATGCATATGTTGTGGTTAATATTATAATATCATGCATGTAGTATAGTTTAATTTAAGAATATATTGGATACTTCTATACAAAAGATTTCTTATACTTCTTTGGTTTTAATGGTGGGGCTTGTTTTTATTAGGCTTATTATTTTAAAAGAATAAAACATTTTTTATAAGTTTAAGACAAATAAACAAACGTTAACAATAATCAATCACTCCATTTAGATTTAGATAACGAGTTGGGAGGTGATAGTTGAAGTGTTATTTTTAGAAATTAAATGTGAAGATACGTATATTTTACTCTCAAATTGATAATGGGACGTGGATACTTCTAGATGTACAAAATCAACCTTAGTACATAGAATTAAGGTTCTTGATATTGTCTTAACCCATACTCAAATTGAGAACTCTTTACAAGGTTATCCTAAAGTGGCTCAAGATTGATTTCAAGTAGCAAAGGAATGACTTGGGTTATGAAGCAGTTTTGGTTTGTCCATCTCCAAACTTTTGCAAGCCACTGCTTTGTGATTTTATTGTCTAATGACATGTAAGGACTGGCAATACTTAAAAATATCATATGGAGGTTTTTGGATGTGAACTAACCATGTTCTTATTCAACCCCCTTAAAGGACTAGCTTTACAACCTTGGGTAATAATGGAAGACACAAACTCAAGCATGTAATGGTCTATATGCAAATTTCAATATAGATGTGCTCATTTTAGTGCTTTGAATTCAATCTTTTCTATAATGTGTGTTTCTCATAATGTGGATTTTCCTTTACATTTATTGGAATAGTTTAAATGCATAAATGAATGTCTTCAAATATCAAGGCATAATAAATAGTTGTGGAAACTTGTACCCAATTGACTCATAACAATTAGTGAAAACGGCAAGAACTTTAAAAAAAAAAAAAAGAAGAATTTTAAAATTTGAATTTAGTGTCAATTTAGCATGGCTTGGGCTCTGTATGATGGAAAATGGTGAGCATTGTGAATGAGTAGATTACTTCACCTTTTTACAACTATACATTCAGAAGGAGAATGTCCCCAATAGGCTCAAGAGGTAACTCAAGCGCTAAATGGGGACAATGGTCCTTCTCTAGAAATGTAATGATGGAACTGGATGAATTGATAGTGATCAAATTGAGAAAGTTGCTAAAAATTTGATACGGACTGATAATGAGAAGAACAGTACAGAAATGTAAAGCAGAGCACGGAACTGATCTGCAGGTAAAATTTGAGCTGAAAATGCAGGGTACAAACTGAAAACTTGTCCTATACCTTAGTATAGACCGCCAATGGTGTCTTGTAACAGGCAAAATTGACTAAATTGTTTTGGGCATTTATGACTGTATCCAATCTTCCTGATTTTGATCTGGTGGCTCTATAACTTGTTCCTGCGCACATAAAAATGGGAAAGAAGGTTGGAGAATGGGATTTACCTCAATTAAACTCATGTTTAGGAATCAACCTTGAAATGAAATTAAATAAATGAAAGCGTGATGTCATGTAGTAGAGGCTAGATCTAGAAAATGAAGTATATCATACCTTGACAATCCAAATGCTTCTTTGAATGTGATCAAATATGTTGATGCAATAGCTTTGACTAAATACAAAAACCCAAAATAAAATCATGAAAGACAAAACCTCATGTGATTGAAGTTGTAATTTGCCATAATGCTTAATTGGGAGAAAGATGTTAGGAATAGAAGATAGAAATCTAACAGTTACATGCAAATATAACCAATAATACAAAGGAATAAAGCACACATGAGTAGAACAAGAAGACACAAATTTAACATGGTTCACCAAATCTTGGGCTATGTCCACCAAAGAGAGAGTCCAATAGTATTATTCAGTAATTACAACTAGCGATCCCTTGCAGCTCAATACCGTTGCAAAAGCTACAATATTTCTTCACTCTAACAAGCCATAATCCTAACACTATTTTTCTTATAGAAAAACCCTAACCTTAAAACTTGCTTGACGGGTCAATCCAGGGAAATGCTTGATAGTCAACCTAGCGAAATGGTTGACGAGTTAACCAAAAAAAATTTGGAGCATTGCCCCAAACCCCATGAATTACAGAAAATTTTACAGTACTTGTTTGATCAGGCTCCACACTAAACAATCTCCCACTTGGAGACTGATCATGTAACTCCCACTAGAAAGAAACACCCTGGACTCCATTGTTCTATTTTATTGTTTTAGTCGTGAAGACCAACTGAAGCTGGAGAGGAGTTCAGCTTCTCCCTTATCATTTCCTTTGTAAAGATATTCGTTGGATTTTCATCTGTATGTATCTTTTCCAGCCTTAACCATCCATCATCTAATATTGATCGAATGAAGTGATACCTCAAATGTATGTATTTTGTCTTTAAATGCAAGGCAAAATTCTTTGCAAGATGAATGGTACTCTGGCTATCCATAAACAAATAATTGTTAACCTGTATTTTTTCCAATTATTCCATGAAAGATTGCAATTATATCATCTCCTTACTTGCCTCTGTTGCAACTACATACTCTACCTCTGTGGTGGATAAAGAAACCACCTTTTTCAACCTGGAGATCCAACTCATCATTGTCCCAAAGATAGTAAAAAAATATATCTTGTTGTACTCTACACAGTATCAATGTCTCCTGCCAAATCTGAGTCAACATAGCCTTGAAACTCAGTACTAGAGTCCCCAAAACATAAACATTTATTAGATGTACCTCTCAAGTATCTGAGAACTCATTTTACCGCATTCCAATGCTCAACACCAGGATGACTTATATACCTACCAACAACTCCTATTGTATGTTCAATATCAGGTCTAGTGCATACCATGGCATACATTAAACTGCCTACAACTGAAGAATAGGGTACTTTGGAAAAATTTTCCTCCTCCTCTTGTGTCTTTGGACATATCTCCTTAGTTAAATTTAGATGACTAGGCAAAGGTGTGCTGACAACTTTTGCATTCTTTATGGAGAATCTCTGCAACACCTTTTCAACATAATGAACCTAAGATAGAGTCAATTTTTTGTTCTTCCTATCTCTGCGAATTTTCATATCAAGGATTTGTTTTTGTTGCCCCCAAATCCTTCATAGCAAATGATTTTGCTAACTGTTGTTTTAACTCTCTTATGTGATCCATGTTAGACCCCTCTACAAGTATGTCATCAACATATAAACATAAAATAATGTAGTTGTCATTATTGAATCTCTTAAAATAAACACAATGGTCATAATTACACCTGTTGAAGCCATGCTCAGCCATAAAACTATCAAATTTTAAGTACCATTGTCGAGGTACTTGTTTCAAGCAATATAAACTCTTCTTTAATCTGCACACAAATTTCTCCTTACCTTTGACCTCAAATTTTTGGGGTTTTTCCATATATATCTCCTCCTCCAAATCACCATGGAGAAAGGTATTTTTCACATCTAGTTGTTCCAGGTGAAAATCTTCAGCAACCACAATACTTAAAATAGTACAAATAGAAGTCATCTTAACAACTTGAGAAAAAAATTCAGAAAAATCAATGCACTTTTTCTGTGCAAATCCCTTTACAACTAACCTGACTTTAAATCTTTTCTTACATCCATCCTCCTCTTTCATCCTATAAACCCATTTATTTTGTATGCCTTTTTACCTGCATGCAACTTGCATAATTCCCAAGTCTGATTTTCCAACAAGGAGTCCATTTCTTCTGTCATTCCATGTTCCCACTGAACCTTGGTATCCAACTTCACACCTTCGTCATAACATTCTGGTTCACCAGCATTAGTCAATAAAATAGAATACAAATAGGGAGAGAATCTGTCAGGAGGTCTACTTATCCTTGAAGATCGTCTAACATTTAGTGGAGTTTGTGGTATTTGTTATTATTCTTGCGGATCATGAGGAACCACTAGAACTTCATCTTTAGGAGTATCATCCAACATTACATAATAATTTTCGTTCTTCTCATGTTGTCGCAACTAATATTTGTACAACACTTTCTCGTTGAATATGACATCCCTACTTCTCACAATTTTATGATTCTCAAAATCCCAAAGTCTATATCCCAACTCATCAATTCCATATCCAAAAAATACACATTTCTTTGATTTATCTTCCAATTTGGTTCTATTTTTCAGAATCTATACGTGCAAATGCTTCACAACTAAAGGTTCTGAGAAAAGAATAACTCACTTTCTTACCAGTCCATGCTTCCTCTGGAATTCTACAACCCAAAGGAGTACAGGGACCTCTATTAATTAAATAAAAAACACTGTTTGCAGCCTCTACCCACATGTTTAAGGGCATCCCAACATGCAACCTCATAGTCCTTACACACTCCATTATTGTCCTATTCATGCATTCATCCACTCCATTTTCTTATAGACTCCTTGGAACTATTTTTTGCCTACGAATACAATTAGAGGGACAATAATCTTCAAATTATTTGTTGCAATACTCACCACCATTATCAGATCTGAGACATTTTAGTATTTTACCAATCTCATTCTCAACCAGACTTTTCTATTTTTTTTTAAGTTTCAAATACATCATATTTATGCCTAAGGAAATAAATCCATAATTTCCTAGTTACATCATCAATGAATGTAACATAATATAGAGAGTCACCAAGGGAAGATATCTAAGCTAGTCCACATACATCTGTATGCACAAGCTCTAATTTCTCATCTTTATTTTCTTTCCCAATCTTCAGAAAACTAACTCTCTTTTGTTTTCCATACACACAACTTTCACAAAAATTCATATTGACGCGTTTCAGACCTGGTAAGACTTTCTTTGAATGAAGTAATTCCATATATTTTTCACTCACGTGACCATTTTTGTTGTGCCATAGTGTTGTTTCATAATCGACAACGATTGTTTCATGTTTTACTTGCTCAACTGCAACAACTGTTCCTGAACATTAACTTTTCTCTGTAACAATGAAAGTAGAAGGAACAATATGACTTGTACAAAGATATAAGGTGCCTACTTTCACACCTTTTGCCACTACTAATGAACCTTTTAAAACCTTCCAATTTTTGTCATTAAAAGTAACTATGCAACATCACCTAGCTACCCTGCTGAAATTAAATTCATACTCAGCCTTAGAACGTGTCTTACCTCTTGTAGTAGCCAATGATTCTCATTCTGCAACTTAATCTTATTTCTTCCCTTCCCAACAATCTGACGGGGTTCATTATCTCCCAAATAAACCAGCCCAAATTCCCCTTGGACATAATCAATAAAATAACTTCTATGGGGCGTAGCATGAAATGAGGCCCCTGAATCTTGAACCCATGGATCATCAACATTTTCAAGGGAAAGAAGCAAAACATCCTCTTCATATTTATTACTTACCACATTTGCCTCCTTGTTTCCTTCTTGTTTGTCTCCTTTATTCTTCCAAGGCCAACAATATTTCTTCCTATGACCTGGTTTCTGACATTACTAGCAATTGTTTGGTCCTCTTGATTGAGACCTCTTGCCCTTTGATTTTCCACAACTTCCAGAATTGTTTCCTCTCTCCTTTGATCTGTCTCTACTTTCCGCATTCAAAACACTACCTAATGTGGACCCACCTGAGTTTTTCCTACAAATTTCCTTACTCGGAATAACACCAACAACAACATCAGATTTTAGGGTATTTGAACCAAAAACATAGTTACTAACAACCATTACCAAGTCATTCCATATTTTAGGCAAAGAGCCCTAATTTCTTCACCAAAATTGACATTAACATAATATGATTTACTAGTAATTGTATTAAAATCATTTAAATGATCAACAACTGACCCACCTTCTACCATTTTCATCTTAAATAAATGCTTCATAAGAAATACCTTATTCGAAGTAGAAGGCTTTTCATATAACTTCACTAGGGTTTCCATCAACTCTTTAGTTGTCTTTGCTTTTGTAATATTAAATGCCACTAATTATGCCAGGCATAAACAAATACTCCTAAGTGCCTTTCTATCCAAAATATCCTAATCCTCCAAAGACATAGTTGTGACTTTCTTGCTTATTCCTCCCAGTGGTTTCCTTAAATCCTTCTGATAGAGATAGTCCTCCACCTGCATTTTCCATAACTGAAAGTTCTTCCCATTAAACTTCTCAACCTTCAACTTACCCTTGTCTGCCATTACTCTCACTCAACCGTGAGACCCACCTGCAGATGATAACTGAAAAGAACTTGCTTTGATACCACTTGATAGGAATAGAAGATAGAAATGAAATAGTTACATGCAAATATAACCAATAATACAAAGGAATAAAGCATACATAAGTAGAACGAGAAGGTCCAGATTTAACGTGGTTCACCCAATCTTCGGCTACATTCACCAAACAGAGACTCCAATATTATTATTCAATAATTTCAACTGATTACAACGAAAGATCCCTTGTAGCTCAATACGTTGCAAATGCTACAATACTTCTTCACTCCAACAAGCCATAACCTGTTGGTGAACAAATTTTGTCCTCTTTTCTTAATCCAATAACTCTATCACCTTTCTTTGAAAACAAAACCTCAAACCAATAGTTGGGTAAGTCTAAGATTATAGCTTCACTCTGAATTTTTGACTAGATGCAACTCCCTATAATAGTTATTCAACGAATAATCTACTTCTAACAAATAGAAAGTACTTTTTACCAGAAAGCACATAAGGCTGCCCGATTCATTCTTAGATGACAAACATATAAGATATTTCAAAATTATGAACTTAACTAACAAAAAATCAAAGCTCTCTACCAGTTCCTAAAATTTTCACACTTTTAATACTTGACGAAAGAAAATATCAGACGATGCACATCAATAATTTCAGAAACTGTGAGCATAGAGATATCATATGAATAAACATTCACAAAGAAACATCCATTCACATCCTTCAAAGACAGATATTTGAATTGACAACTCTAATGCTGATATTCTTAATTATATTACATACAATAAAGATTTTCACAATTTCTTATCATATATCAGATATCATCCAAGAATATCTTCTTTTCCAAGCCAAAAAATAACCAAAATTAACAAAGGGACTTCTAACTATTTTTTGAACCCTTCATTGTTCTTTCCTAAACTATTAAATATATGTCTTTGCAAAAACCAGGGGAGGTCTCCTTAAAAAATTAACCTCCCTGGAAACAATTATTAATGTTAAGCAATTTTTTTTGGACACATGTCCCCAGTATCTAAGAAAACATAAAATATAACTTAAAAGGCCAGAGTGGTGCCATTGCCAGCTTACACGCAGCTCTCCTCATCAGATCCACAAGCGGTTTTCCAGGCATTGAAATTAGTTAGGAACTCCTGGGCCATAGGGATACTTGGTCTCTTCATGCTGAGAATATTTGCTTTGCAAACCTCTTTTCTCATTTTAGCTTCATCACCTTTTTAGCATGTTTCGGTAGTTGATCTATGCTCATGTAGGACATGGATTCAACTCATGCAATCTGCGTAAGTTCTGCTAGTGCAAAGTTTTATTTATCCTTGTTATTTTCCATACCTGTTTTGAAGACTTTGACAGCCTCATCCATATCCAGTCCGTAGATACCAACCTACCAATCATGGCTCAGGTTTACTACTTTACTATCATTCACAAGGTTCCCCTGGATATCTTTAAGCTCATAATCCAAAATTTTCATCTCAGCTATTACAGTCATGAGAGTGGCTATCCTCCAGCCGACAATTCTTTTCAACATGAAGAATTAGCACTCATCTGCCACTAGCTTTAGGGATTTCTTGATTAGGAACTTTGGGATTTCGTCCTTTTCTACTTTGATAATTTTACTCATCAAAACTCCCCATTTATTTTCTTCTCTTTCCCAACTTCAGTTATGAGTCTGGATTTCTTTGATGAGAGCCTTGGTATCACTAAATAGGTTCCTAGAATCATGGATGAACTTACTTCCATCTTTGATCATGCCTTCTATCTATTCATCTACTATATTGGCTATTGTCTTTCCATGTTGTACCTGACTCAACAGTTTCTTCCTTTTGGGAGACGTGGGATTGAATTTCTAAGGAGCTTGAGCCAGTCAAAGTGGACTGAAATAATTGAAAGTATCAATAAACTCAACAATGGCTAAGATTGTCTACTTCAATTATCTCTTCTCCCTTCCATCCTTCCATGATCTGGTAAGCATCCTCCTAGTATATTCTTTGAAGAGATGATTATCTGCTTCATGATTCATTTTTCCTAAATCAATCTTGGTAACTTCAAATTCCTCTACTTTAGGTTCCCTATTTTCATCTTTAGGCTTATATGACACAATTTATGTTGTGCACCTACCATTTTTGGTATCTACAATGAGCCTGGTCACAGTCTTCATCCTTTTGGGTTTAGGGGTTTTATCTGTATATTTAATGACCATGTCGTTAATAAGAATGGATATGGGAACCAAACTGGGCTTCTTGTTGACAATATTAGTTAGTCACTTAGGGGCTATGCTCAGGTCATACTTCTCCCCTATTTCTTTGTTTGGAGTAACCATATCTTCTTTAGGATCATCAAGCTTGAGAAACTATGCATCTAGTCCTTCTATGTAAAAAATTTGTGATTCAGATCTCACTTCATCCTCCTTTTCCAGGACAACATGAATATCACTCTCACTAGCCATCTTCTTCAAAGACTTCATTTTTGATCTAGTGATTCTTGGTATAGGTCGAGCAAGGACTGGATCTAGTGAGTGCTTAGAATGAGAATACTTCTTACTTTTTCCTGCATCGTCAACTGCACAAGAAAAATCATGAACATATTTTGACGAACTTAATGGAGTCTTGTCACTCTTTTCAGTACAAGGTATTTGAAGCTTCATCACTTTCTTCTATTTAATCCACTTCTCAGTGAGATTTACAACCTCTCAGGTCCTCCTCTGAATATTGTCCTCCTCTTCTTTATCCCAGTTTATGACTAGCATTACTAGTTCTTTGGGTTCTTTGTAGCCGAGTTCAAACAAATCTGAGTGGTCTTCCTCTAAACCCTCGATGTTTAGCTTTATCTACATGGAAGTGATCTGAGTAAGTTGTAACCTTTGGTGCCCCCTTTTCATTACTTCAGTTCATCACAACAATCCTCCCACAAGTCCTATAAGTGAAAGGCAGGAAGGCAACTTCTCGATCCTAGGCTTTGTGCAAAGCCTTTATTATCATATCCTTTCCTTTCTGTGTAGTACTTCAAGTTGAAACTTTGTAAATCGCTTCCAATGCTTATGACATATGACATTGATCCACATTGTAGGATACATAATTTTATAGGAAATATTTCCTCTCATTTATATTTTGACAAGAACTTTATGACCACTGTTGAGAGTTGCCTACACAGTTCTGTCATCACAAAGCAGTCGAAGCAAAATCTTGGTAACCTGATTGGCTCATCTTTGAAATCACATATAACTAAAATAGGGGAATTGAATGTAAAATCTTATGTATTTCTTCAACAAACCCTGGGAACCTTCAGAGAATCTTTTGTGGGTTAGGCCAGTGAGCTCAAAATATAACTTTCCCATAAAAAAATCATGTACCTTTCTATAATCTTTTAAGATTTTCTCCTTTTGAAGCATATGAGAATATTCATAAACTAAAATTTCTTCAGCAAGTGTTTCACGAGGAATTTCATTCAAATCTTGTGTACAAGCCAAACAATAAATCAAATAAGAAGACATGAAGAAGTTTTGTCCAGAAATTTGTGCCATGTTAAGTTGTTCTTTCAAAGAATCTGCTATGAGCTCACTCTAATCTAGGAACTGCTTACCCTCTAGAATCATTTGAACATAAAAATATACCTAGTCTTCAAAACCATATGCTTAAGTCAAACCCCTAACCCTATGCAGAAAGAGCATAATATCATGAACATAAGGCTTTGTGTGGTCTTTGTTTAGGCGTCTATAGCCTAAAATTGCCCTTTTGGGGGTTTAAGTAGCCAGTTTTTAGCCTTGTTATTTCTATATCTCTCTACATCCTCATTGAACCTAACAATGGCTTGAGCAGGAGAAAAATCTTAAAAATTATGCTCATAAAATTTGAAAACTAAAGCAATAGTTTCTTTGTTTACGACAAGGAGAATCTCATCATTTCTCTTCCTTGTGGTTTCAGTTGCTACATCATATCTGGATACACATTCTCTAACCAATTATGGGCATGGGGCACAGGTGGGAAAGCGGTAGTTTCTAATAACCCACTGCTTAAAATTTCAAGAATGTAAGGCTCACTTATATTATTTGACATTCTTTCTTTCAGTTCATGTAGGCTTAATCCTTTTAACTCAGTGTCACTAACAAATGGCCCATCACACGCTAGACTAAAAACATTTCTGAAGAAATGAAGGAAGGAATACATCTTTAATTGAAAACCCACACAAATTCTAGAGTACCCAAACAAACTTCGCAGCTTCAGAAACTAAAAAAACATGGGATAAAGAAATCTAGAACTCACCTCTAAATTATAGAACAAATTGATCAACCCACTGGTACTAATTACACTCCTTCCACTTATTATCTCAAAATAACACAATGAAAGTTTAAAAAAAATGATTACCACTTCCTTTATAATCGTGAGAAGCTGAAACTGCCTTAATTAGGCATTAATTCCTGTGTGATGACATGATGTAGATTTGATGTCACACGGGGTTATTAACTACATGCAAACACTATTTATGAGGACCTCTTTGTGTTATGATTACCTTTATTAACCCGCCATCTCACTTGACGTCACCATTAAGTACGACACAATCTTTGGAAAATATTTCATTTAATTTTGGTCGTAATGTAAACTTTTATCAATGGCCAAAAGATTTTGAACCCTCGTGAACCTCTTTGAGCTTAGTTCACTATGATTCAATATAGTTCATGACACCTGATTGACCATCTACAACAAATAACACTGCTTTTGCACATAAGGAGAAAACATGCCGACAAAGATGGGCCCACCATGGAATATTCCCAGGAAAAATGAAATCTGTTTGAATCTTCTTGTACCCACTGAACCTGTTGGTACTTGTTGAACCACTTGAACCTAAATGAACCTAGTTCAAAAGTGTTCAAGGTCTTGGAAGAATTAGCATTATTATTGTGCACTTGAGATGAGTCATTGCGACAGTTGCAAAACACTTTAAAGGTTAGCTTTTTCTTTTTTTTAACATTACTGACCTGACTCGAGCCACTTGAACCTAAATGAACCTCTTGAACCTAGTTAAAAATGGTTCATTAGAGTTCAAGAATGCGGGAAAAAGGATCATCAAGGCATGAAGGGTTTGGAACTGATTCAGAAACTTAGCTGAAAGGATGAACAATAAGCTTTTGAGCACGAGAATCCAGAAAATGATGAGCTATGAAGAATTTTGAAAGGAAATAACAAGTTCATCATAATGGGAAAAGGGGGGATAACATTGGCTCTGAATGGGGACTAATTTTTTTCAAAAATGCAGAGTGGCCAGTCTCTGGTTTCACAAATTGAAAAAAGGGAATGAAAAGACACAACAAAAAAAACTTGAAAAAGAAAAACACACAACAAAACAACTATATACAAAAAGAACCCCCCAGGGAAGACATTAGAGCTTGAAAAATTTTAAGTCTTTCCCATTATAGGTAAAAGACAATATCGTTCCATCCAGATATTGCAAACGGAAAGCATTCAAACTTAGGATTTCCATAATTTTAAAAGGGCCTTTCCACAAAGAGTCAAATTTCCCATGTGATCCCTTCGGTACTCTACATTTATCCCAAAGAAGCACCTCATCACCTTCCAGAAATTTTTTGGGTCTAGATTTCATATCAAAGATCTTCTTGACTATTGCTTGATGTTCAGTAATCTAATCTATTAACTTATCCCTCTCCTCCTCCAGCTTGGTGCAATAGAAGAAAATTGGAATGTTAGGGTTATGGATGTATGTATATTGGAAAAAATGGTGTTTATGTGTTTAAAGGTTTTGGGGGAAGATAAGATTCTCTTCCTAGACCCAAATTTCACAAAGGAAAGATCCACTTTGATCAATCATAAGAAAATGGTTAATGCACAAATGCATTAATCGATCGGAAATAAGAAGAAGAAGAAAGTCTTAAGTTCCCGAATTAAGGATGAAGAGTATATAATAGATTTGAATTGATTAAAACCTTAAATTTAAATGAATTGAAGACAAGTACTAACCTCAAAATATAGCGGATCTAGAAAAGTATATTTTCTGATGTCTATGTTGAGTTTTAGGAAATTCTACAACCGGATCTGGAACAGAGACGCAGAGACGGAAAAAACCCATAAATATTTTTTCTTTTCTGAGTCAGGTAGACCTTGACCCAAATGTGGGGGTGCAATTGTACCCCAAAATGTGGACCTCGACCTACACTACTCCGACAGAAATTCTGTTCGCAGATCCCGAAACTTGGCCGAAAGGATATCCAAATCTGCTCCTAAATTCATTGTCTTGTACCTGTACTTGCAATAAAAATGCTTTTGTTTGTTGGGGGAAATTGGTTTGCCTTGTTCAAACCCTAGTTTTGGAATTAACCTTAAAATATAATTGAAATTACATAAATAAACAAAGCAAATAAACTAATTCACCTTGCTTGTATAGAAACCCTTGTGGAGGATTCGAATCCTTGGATCCACAAGTATGTATGCACCAAATGAATGTATAATGTAGAATGTAGAATGTAGAATGTAGGATGTAGGATGTCTCAAACCAATTTATTGTAGATCTTCAACACCAATCTTGAATGGATCTTGGAATAGGAAGAGGCTAGCATGGATGTGGATGGAGAAATCTTCAACAAGAGGGCTCCATAGAGCTTGAATCCTTCAATGGATACCAATGGATCTCCTTGATGAATTGAATTTTTGAATGTTATTGAATGATTGAATGCTTGAAAGTAGATGATTTCTTCAATAGATTATCATTCATGTGCATAAGTGATCATGTTCTTTCGTGTGTGTGTCTTAGAAAAAATGAGAGGAGAAAGCTTCCTTATATACAAATCTAGGGCACAATCTTCTAGAGAGGCCTACATAGGAGAATTAATTTCCAATTATACCTATACCCTTAGAAGTGGACCTATATTAAATATAATTTCAAGAGTCATTTCCTCGAAGACCGAAATAGCCGACCCGAAAGCGGGAATTAAATCTTTCTGAAGCCCGACATACGAAAACCCTAGAAACTTGAAATTTGGACCCTGGGTCAGGGTCAAGGTGGAATTTGACCTAGGTTAGGGTATAGGTCAACTTTGACCTAGGTCAGGGTCGAGGTTGACCTTGACCTAGGTGTTGACACCAAAAAATTCAGGTTCTAAATATGCCAAACATCAGGGAAGTATAATCTATAAGGCATAAATGTCTATCATTACTCTATGTTCATGAAATAGGTTTTAATTATTTTATTTCAATAAAATAATGCATGTACATTTTGAAATAAAATAGTTATAAAAATAATAAAATAAATTAAGTGAAAAAAGGTGGCGATCG
>MU227134.1:4877002-4912329 GCA_018584345.1 Thuja plicata
GAACTTATGATATGATTGCATATACATAAAGAAAGATGAATAGTTAGATAAGATAATTTACAAATTGATGATTAAGGGTTAATGGGATAACCAAGAAAAGTTTTAGAGGTACTGATTCACCCCTCCCCTCTCAGTACATCAATCCAATATAATTCCAACAGTAGTGATGTAGAAAACAAGATAAAGCGAGAGAGAAAGAGGAACACAAAAGATAGAGATATAGTGAAAGGTTTAGGCAGATAGATATAGACAAATATAGACAGAGAAAGGCAGAGAGAAATAAAGGGAGATAGGGGAGGATAGCTCTCTCTCTCTCTCTATATATATATATATAGAGAGAGAGAGAGAGAAATAATTAAATGACCTTTCCATACATCTATGGCGTTCCCATTGCACACCAAGGTGCGATTGCTAGTTGATAATGATGAAGTGCTACACAAAGTTGTTGAAAAGAGGTAAATTCAGTAAGCAGAATCTTATCTCTAATATCCTTTTGCAAATTTGAAATAAACGTATCATGAACATCAATATTAGGAACAAGATAAGAAATATGAGCATACAAATGCTTAAATCTACCAATAAATTCATTCACATTTTCTTTAGTATTCTGTTTACAATGCATCGCATTTGTTAAGGACACTTGCAGAGCAATGTTATTTTGGAATTGTTGAATAAAAGTATTGGCAAGTTTTGGAAAAGAATAAATAGAATAAGGAGGCAATGAACAATACCATTGCAAGGCCTTATCACGAAAGGTTCTAGCAAAAAACTTGGCTAAAATCCTATGGTCATGAGCATAGTCACTACAAAGGATTTCAAATGTTTTAAAATGAGTGACAGGATCTCCCTTACCATTGTAATTCTCAAGACAAGGCATATCAGCTTGCTGAGGGATAGGAGCACAAATAATTTCTAAGGATAAAGGACTACCTATATCACATGTAGGAATAGTAAACTTAGATTGAGTTAAGGATGCAAGTTGTTGTTATAAAGAGGACATAGTTTGAGCCAGACTAATGATGGTGGAATCATTAGAGTAAATAGGAGGCATAGAAACATTAGGAACACTAGGAAAAGTGTAGGAAGCGATGGGAATAGAAGACACAACTGGTGGAACACTTTGAACCACAATTGGAAGAGGATTGGAATAGGTAAAAGGAACACTATGGTATGAAGGTTGTGAGGTAGGTAAAGATATCAGTGGAACACTCACATGAAGAGATGGAAGTGGAGGATTTGAAGCTAGAGGATTGGAAAATGTAAGAGATGTAGTCACTAAAGGAGGAGTATAAGTAGGATTTCTAGGTAAAGGAACAGAAGAAGGTTCCACACTAGTGACAAGAGGAGTAAATCCTAAATCTTGAGCTTCTTGAGCTAAAGGTTTAACATTTAAATGCACAAGATGAGTAATACCACACAAGAGATTAACACCTTGATCACTATCATGAAGGAATCTATTAAAATCCTCAATAGCTTGAATAGAGTCTTGATTATTGTTTTCTTGAATAAGCCAATTTCCCATTTTATCAAGTTCAGTTGACAGTTTTTGGACTTGTTCAGGTTGAACTCTTAAAGCATCATCCTCATCATGAGATGAGTGAGAAGAGTTATAATCCATAGAAGGATTGGAATCATGTGTGATCAAATTATCATCCAAGATCCTAAGGAAAGGAGAGGAAGACTCAGGATCAAAGGAACCCATAAGTTTGCGACTTCTTCTAACCGGGATATTATAGGTAGAAATAGAGGTAGTAAAGCTCATACAGCAATGCAATGTAAATGAACTAAACTAAGAAAATTTAAATACAAGAACATAAAACAAGGATAATCTAATATGCATGCAAGATCTAACATGAAATTTAAATCTAACACTAAAAAGAAAGAGTTGTCTATCGCGGGTTCACCAAAATGTAATAGAAGAAAAATAGAATGTTAGGGTTATGGATGTATGTATATTGGAAGAAATGGTGTTGATGTGTTTAAAGGTTTTGGGGGAAGATAAGATCCTCTTCCTAGCCCCAAATTTCACAAAGGAAAGATCCACTTTGATCAACCATAATAAAATGGTTAATGCATAAATGCATCAATTGATCATAAATAAGAAGAAAGAAGAAAGCCTTAAATTCCCAAATTATGGATGAAGAGTATATAATAGATTTGAATTGATTAAAACCTTAAATTGAAATGAATTGAAGATAATTACTAACCTAAAAATATATCAGATTTGGAAAATTCTATTTTCTGATGTCTGTGTTGAGTTTCAGGAAATTCTGCAACCAAATCTGGACCAGAAACGCAGAGACGGACAAAACCCAGAAATCTTTATCTATTTTGAGTTAGGTCGACCTTGACCCAAATGCAAGGGTACAATTGTACCCTAAAAAGTCGACCTCTACCTGCACTACTCTGACAAAAATTTGGTTTGAGGATCCCAGAAATTGGTCGAAAAGGGTATCCAAATCTGCTCTTAAATTCATTGTCCTGTATCTGTACCTGCAAGAAAAATGGTTTTGTTTGCTAGGGGGGAGGGGTTTGCCTTGGTCAAACCCCAATTTTGGAATTAACCTTAAAATATAATTGAAATTGCATAAATAAACAAAGAAAATAATCCAATTCACCTTGCTTGTATAGAAACCCTTGTGGAGGATTCAAATCCTTGGATCCACAAGTATGTATGCACCAAATGAATGTATAATGTAGAATGTACGATGTAGAATGTATCAAATCAATTGATTGTAGATCTTCAATACCAATATTGAATGGATCTTTGAATAGGAAGAGGCTAGCATGGATGTGGATGAAGAAATCTTCAACAAGAGGGCTCCATAGAGTTTGAATCCTTCAATGGCTACCAATGGATCTCCTTGATGAATTGAATGCTTGAATTTGCTTTAATGCTTGAATGATTGAAAGTATATGATTGATTCAATAGATTATCCTTCATGTGCATAAGTGATCATGTTCTTTCGTGTGTATTTCTTAGAAAAAATGAGAGGAGAAAGCTTCCTTATATACAAATCTAGGGCACAATCTTCTAGAGAGACATACATAGGAGAATTAAATTAAAATTAGACCTATACCCTTAGAAGTGGACCTATATTAAATATAATTTCAAGATTCATTGCCTTGAAGACCAAAATAGCAGACCCGGAAGCGGGAATTAAATCTTTCCGAAGCCCAACATCTAGAAACCCTGGAAACTTGAAATTTCGACCCTGGGTCAGGGTCAAGGTTGACCATGACCTAGGTCAGGGTTGAGGTTGAACTTGACCCAGAAGGTCAACCTTGACCTTGAGGTCAAGAACTTCTAATCTGCAGATCAGGATGCCAGAAATAGGCCGGAGAGAAGTGGAAAATGGGGCAGAACTGTTGGAAATGAGATAAGTAACTGAGAGGAGAGGGGTGAATCAATTACTACAAAATAAATCCTTTGTCCCTTAGATGTCTTAAATACTTTACCACTGTTACTCGGTCAATTAAGATATTCTTCTGTAACTCAGGTGTCAAAGCAATATTTATAATATCCAATGCAATTATACTTTAGTGATTAAGTGCAGAAACATAAAGTATGAAAAAAATAACATATACAAAGGTGACACCAAGATTTAACATGGAAACCCAATATGGGAAAAACCACCAATGTAACTAGTTACTATTTTTCACTCTTCTAAAGTGAGCCCTGTTAGGAGCCAACCCTGTTAAAGGTTACAATAACACACTATTAGGTGTGACCTTGTTAAAGGATTTAATCACCCTGTGAGGAGTGGCCTTGTTAGAGGTCTTCAACACTTCAACAGAGAAATTCTACCTTGTGAGAGGATTTAGAAAAATACTGTTAAGTCTGCTCTGTTAAGAGATTTGAGATCACTGCTACAAATGTTAGAGAGTAACAATGAATTGACATGTATGTGTAAGCAATTGTCTTTGCTGATTCAGATCTTTGTTCTGATTATGACTATATCCTTGCTGATCAGATATTCTATTGCAGCTCCGAGTGATCTGGACTCAATCAGAATCCTATATGATTTCGCCTTCACTCTTCATGTCATAGAATTCCACACTTATGTTTGTCTTCAACTTTTTACACACTCACACACATTCAATTCAAACTTGTCCTTTTATATATATGATAAGCCCTGTGAAGTCGGCTTGAATATACTTCAAAATAATAAATCACAATTCAGTCAGCCTCATATAATCAATTAATTATAAAAACGTAAATCACTGTTAGTCAGCTGGCACTGAATGCCTGACAATGACTAAAATGCCCGAGTGACTCAGTCAACACTAAACTTCTTTAATACCCGACTGAACTCGGTCAACACTAGAATAACTCATTCTATTCACCAACTGTACTTGGTCTGAATGTAGACATTTGTGTATCATCACTACATAAGTGTATAAACACGTGTAACATCATTGACAATACATAGTTGAATAATTGTCTTCAACAATCTCCCTCTTTGGCGTTGATGGCAACACATGTCATAATAAAAAGAATTGTAGAGAAACAAAAAACTTTCTTTAATGTCCTTAGCTTCATTCTAATTCTCATCCAAAAACTCCCTCTACTGTATTATTCTTATGTATTATAGAAAACTCTCCATCTTTGACAACAGATGCCAAAGACTCCATCTACTCAAATACCAATAGTCACTACTATTTCACTTTATAATTGTAATATACCTGAATATACTAATTCATCTACAATGTGCTCTAATGTACTTGCATCAACTGATAGATCTTCACTATCGCTCGGGTTGATGCACCACTAAACTATATTTTAGTGAGCTTCAGTTAGGGGAAGCACCCCTAACTTTCCTCTAAGATACAAGAATGCATCCTTGGGTAAAGGTTTGGTGAATATGTCTGCAACTTGTTCTTTGGTATTCACATATTCCAACCTTACTTCTTTACTTTGTACCAATTCCCTCAAAAAATGATAATTTATTGCTATATGCTTGGTTTTGGTGTGCATCATAGGATTCTTTGAAATGTTAACGGCACTAGTGTTGTCACAATAGATAATAACTGGTTCTTTTACTTCTAACTTCATTCCTGACAACAACTGCTTGATCCATATGATGTTTGAATAGCTCACTGCTACAGCAACATATTTTGCCTCTGCTATAGACTGAGAGATACAATTCTATTTCTTCCTAGTCCAAGACACTAACCTCTTTCCAAGAGAGAAAGCTCCACCACTGGTGCTTTTCCTGTCATTGACACTTCCAGCCCAATCAACATCAGTGAATGCCTTTAAATCAAAGTTTCCACCTTTCTTATACCATAAACCGTAGTCTTCAGTACCCTTTAGATATCTCAAAATTATTTTGATTGTCATTAGGTGATTGTCTCTGGGATTTGCTGAAAATCTTGCAACAATACCAACTACCAATGCAATATCAGGTCTGGTGTGAACAACATATTGCAATTTTCGAATCATGGATCTATAGTTGGTCTGATCTACCTCTTTTGAATCATCATCCTTAGATAATTTATGTCTAGTACACATGGGTGTTCCAACAGGTTTGGAATCTTCCATACGATATTTCTTTAGTATCTCTTTGATATATTTTGATTTAGTAGTGTAGATACCATCCTTCATTTGATGTACTTGTAATCCAACAAAGAATTTGATCTCACCAAACATAGACATCTCAAATTCTTTACTCATAGCTACAGAGAATGATTTGCATAGGTCATCATAACCAGTGAATAATATGTCATCAACAAATATCTCTGCTAACAGTATTTTGTTATTTGGTCCTTCTTTGATGTACAAGCTACTATTATCATTGGTTATCTTAAATCCAATACTTACTTGATAGCTATGCATTCTTTCATACCAGGCTCTGGGTGCTTGATTTAGTCCATACAATTCTTTGTGCAACTTGCAAACCATATTCCTTCTACTAGGATCAAAAAATCCTTCAGGTTGTTCAATGTAGACTTCTTCTTCTAGGATTCTATTTAGAAATTTAGATTTGATATACTTTTTATTCTTTATGTGCAACATATGCCAGAAGAGTTTTGACTCCTTCAAGTCTTGCAACGGGAGCAAAAGTTTCTCCATAATCAACACCCTCTTCTTGAGCATATCCTTTACAAACTAGTCTAGCCTTGTTTCTATAAACTTCACCATTTTCATTCATCTTATTTCTAAAAACCCACTTGGTTCCAATCACATTCTTGTCCTTTGGCCTAGGCACAAGTGTCCAAGTTTTGTTCTTCTCAATCTGCTCAATTTCTTCATTCATTGCTTCTATCCAACTTTCATCATTCAATTCATCTTTAACAGTTCTAGGTTCAAATTCACTTAGTAAACATGTACCTATGAGTTTTTTCCTTGTCATTGCACCTTCTGTCTGATCTCTAATTATTTGCTCAGGTGCATAATGCCTTCTAACATATTTTGAAAGTACTAGATCCTTCAGTCTAGATTTTGGACTTGATCCACTAGGTCTTTCATTCCCAAACATTCTTTCTTATTCTTCTGTCTGATGCTCGGGTTCCACTATCTGTGACTCAGGTTCCTCTATCTAAGACTCAGTTCCCTCTGTTTGTGACTCGGTTCCCTCTGTCTATGACTTAGTCTCTTCTACCAGCAGATCAGGTTGCATAGTTTGTGCTAGTATATTTAGTGGTCGACAGTTCTTCTGTCCAATCACCATTGCTCGAGTCATAGGTATAGTACCAGGTTCATGATACACAAAGTTCATGTAGTCTTCAGTCTCTTTACTATTTTTTTCTTCACATTTTTCTGCAAACTCATCAATCTTGACATGTACACTTTCTATGACTTTATGAGTAGTAAGATTTAGACATTTGTATGCTTTGCTTTTACATGAGTAACATAGGAATATTCCTTCATCACTTTTTGCATCTAGTTTTCCATTTCTTTCTTCCTTCAAGATGTAGCATCTACTTCCGAATACTTTGAAATAATGAACATTAGTTTTATAGCCATACCATAGTTCAAAAGGTGTCTGGTTACTACCTTTATTCAGTTGAACTCAGTTCAAGGTGAACACTGTAGTGCTGATGGCCTCCTTCCTGTATTTGGCAGCAACATTATTTTCAATCATTAGGGTTCTTGCACAATCCATAATGGATTTGTTTCTTCTTTCTGCTATTCCATTTTGTTGTAGTGTACTAGGGGAAGATACCTATCTTTTGATTCCTCTCTCATTAAAAAATTCATTGAAATAATTAGAAATGAATTCTCCTCCTCTATCAAATCTTAGGCATTTTAGTTTCTTTCCTATTTCCTTTTCAACTCTTGCAAGATACCATTTGAATTTTTGAAAAGATTTTGATTTCTCTTTGAGAAACATGACAGTCATCATACTGGAATGATCATCAACAAATAGAATAAAATACTTCTCTCCAGTTTAGCTTGTTGTTCCAATTGGTCCACATAGGTCAGTATGTATGAATTCCAAGACTTTGTTAGTATTGTAATTCTCAATTTTGAAACTTGTCTTTCTCATCTTTCCAATTTGACATTGTTTGCATATTGCTAACTTAGGTTTCTTCAAAATAGGAATACCTCCGACTCTCTTGTTCTTGCTTATGTTTACCAGATTATCAAAATTTACATGACACAACCATTTATGCCATAACCAACTTTCTTCTACTTGTGCAATAAAGCACGAACCTTCAGTGAGATCAAGATATAATAGATTACCTTTTGGTTTCCTGCCAGTTCTAACTAGGTTCCCTTTACCATCCAGGAGCTTGGCCTTATCATTCATGAATTCTACCTTGAAGCCAATGTTGTTTAGTTGTGCTACACTGAGAAGATTTCTCCTCAATCCTTCAACCCAATAAGAATTATCACATTTGACTCCTATCAAAGTAATGCAACCTTTTCCTCTTACAGGGAAAGGTTCATCATTCCCAAAAGTGACACTCCCACCATCATAGTGTTCAAGATGTTCAAATTTTGTCTTGTCACCATTCATGTGATGAGAACAACCACTATCAATTATCCATGTGTCATTTTTACTAATGTGTGAGAAAAGTGTTGTCTTTTCATCTTATTCATCTTTATCCTTGTAGCTTTTGTAGTTCTTGAAATCTTTCTTGTTTTTGAATTTGTTGAACATTTTCTCATCTTTGTCTTCTTTGTTTAGACACTTTGCAACAATGTGACCAACCTCATTGCATGAAAAATAAATCAATGGTATTTTTCCTTTGTATTTTCCTTTTATGACTCTTCTTGTAAGTAATGCTTCAATGATGTCAAGATATTCATCATCACTGTCACTTTCAATATGCTTCCCTTTTGAATATATATCCTTCTTGCCAAGGTTTAATTTAGCTTTGAATGCAGACTCAAGATTGCTAGAGCTAGGAGAGTAATTGTCAAAGTTGTCCAACTCAAAAGTTGTAAGCCTTCCCACTAATGTACCCAAAGTTATATCCTTATTGAACCTCATCTCTTGAATAGCTGAAACTCTAATAGTATAGATAGGGAGTAAAGTTCTTAGTACCTCACTGACCACTGTTGTATCTTCAATTATTCCACCTGCAGCTCTGATGGCACTCACAATCTTCTTGATTCTTTCACTGTATCTTGTAATGTCTTCTCCTTCTTTCATTTTCATATGGTCAAATTGTCCTCTTAGACTTTCTGCTTTGGCTCTCTTTACATTTGCATCTCCTCCATGAATGTCTTGTAATTTCTTCCACATATCATAGGTTGTAGGGCAGTCCTTGACTTCATTGAATTTCGAGTAGCTGAGTGAAGAAGCTATATCAATAATCATTATATTATGAAGCTTCGGTTCCATCATCTGTTCCACAATCATATTCCCTGTTGGTTCTACATATTTTCTTTCCAAAAATTGCAAACCAACATCTCTGATAGTAGATAGATGTAGCTCCATCATCTCTTGCCATGCTAGGAAGTTGTCTTTGTTTAGCTTTGGGATCTCCCTTCTGTAAGACATCTCTGATCTTTAGCTTAGGTCTTGAAACCTTCTCTAAAAGCACTTGAAGCTCTGATACCAATTGTTGGAAATGAGATAAGTAACTAAGAGGGGAGTGGTGAATCAGTTACTACAAAACAAATCCTTTGTCCCTTAGATGTCTTAAATACTTTAACACTGTTACTCGGTCAATTAAGATATTCTTTTGTAACTCGGGTGTTAAAGAAATCTTTATAATATCCAATGCAATTATACTTTAGTGATTAAGTGCAGTAACATAAAGTATGAAACAAATAACATATACACAGGTGACACCAAGATTTAACGTGGAAACCCAATATGGGAAAAACCACCAATGTAACTAGTTACTATTTTTTACTCTTTTGAAGTGAGCACTTTTAGGAGCCAACCTTGTTAAAGGTTACAATAACACACTGTTAGGTGTGACCTTGTTAAAGGTTTTAATCACCCTATGAGGAGTGGCCTTGTTAGAGATCTTCAACACTTCGACATAGAAATGCTACCTTGTGTGAGGATTTACAAAAAGACTGTTAAGTCTACTTTGTTAAGATATTTGAGATCACTGCTACAATTGTTAGAGAGTAACAATGAATTGACATGTATGTGTAAGCAACTGTCTTTGCTGATTCATATCTATGTTTTGATTATGACTGGATCCTTGCTGATCAGATATTCTATTGCAGCTCTGAGTGATCTGTACTCAATAAGAATCCTATATGATTTCGCCTTCACTCTTCATGTCACAGAATTCCACACTTCAGCTTGTCTTCAACTTTTTACACACTCACACACATTCAATCCAAAATTGACCTTTTATATATATGATAAGCCTTGTTAAGTCGGCTTGAATATACTTATAAATAATAAATCACAATTCAGTCGGCCTTATATAATCAATTAATTATAGAATGTAAATCACTGTTAGTCGGCTGGCACTGAATGCCCGACCATGACTGAAATGCCCGAGTGACTCAGTCAACACTGAACTTCTTCAATACCCGACTGTACTCGGTCAACACTAGAATAACTCATTCTATTCACTGACTATGCTTAGTCTGAATGTAGACATTTGTGTATCGTCACTACATAAGTGTATAAACATGTGTAACATCAATGACAATACACAATTGAATAATTGTCTTCAATAAGAACATGGGGAAAAGCTAGATCCAAGTCAAAGACCCATTCAAGGCACTTGACATGACCCCAAACCACTTACTCGGAGGGCTAAACCAATAAAAAATGGAAGTGCTTCCATTTTTTGATGATACATTTAGCCCCCAATTTAGAAAGAGTATGGACTTGATGCAAACTCTTGGTAAAGGAGATCATAAAGAAAAGATAATATTATTGAAATCAAAAGGGACAAAGGAATACTCAAGCCCCTAGGGACTCAAGTCCTTGTCAACCCCAAGATTACGATAAGAGAGACAACACTAGTCAAAGAGAAAGAGAGAGAGGGTGTGATTACCTCACCCAATGAGAACCTATGCCCCATTGTGAATTACACAAGGAAAAAGTGTAACTGGAAAGATGAAGTTGAACTGCCTAGTGAATGTGGCTACTCACTAATCAACCCATCAAGGATTTACCCTTAGGAATATTCTACTCCAAAAGAGAAAAGTAAAAACATAGAGAGATCCAGTCTTAAGGACACCTTTTGACCTTAGGGGGTCAAAACATTGTAAATTGAATCTGGAGGGATCAAGAGATCCTATAAGGTAAAAATCCATGCTTTAAGAATTAGTCTCTAATCCATAAAGGGAGGAAAAAGTTTTAAGTTTTGAAAATATTTTGAAAGTGTGTGTGTGCAAAAATTGAGTAGAGTGTATGCCCCCACATTAAAGTCATTGCTAACACTTTAACAGGAGCAATGGCTTTAATGAAAACATAAAAAACTCTACTCATTACGTTTCGACTATGAGTTGCCCCTAAGTGAAGACAAATCAAGGGAAATACCACATAAACATATAGAGAACACAGAAGGGATCTACCTACCTTGGGGTCAGTATGATCATAAGATAATATGTATATAAAGATATGATATTATTGAAAATGAATTGACATCATTCCCCAAAGAAATTATAACTACAATCACAATGGAGGAAAGAAAACGCAAGAGTTACGAAGAAGAGTCTTTTCAGACCACAACATGGAGACCAAAAAGAATCAGTGTTACCATGTTGCAAATCCAAGCGGACTACGCAAGGAAAACACTTACAAATAATAGCACAGGTACAACATAACATGAAAACAATATATAGAAGAATAGAGATACATATAGAAGAATAGTATGACATGTTTGATTCCTTTATCACCTTGCACCAATAAAGTGACAAGGGTCATATAAAAGAATCTAACAAACATTTAGCAAACACATTATGGGATAAGCACAATACAATAGGCAAACACATAAAAGGATACCATGGAGGACAAGCCAATCAAGCACATCGCCTACTGTCCCCATCTTGGTTTATATCATTTAGGGAAGGTGGGCAACTCACAAGAGGGACTATATCCAACACAGTAGGAACAATAGCCAATTCCAAACAAGGATCCTCTTGAGAATCACGATGTTTGATACTAGGTGTAATTATTAGTTGTGTGGAAAGCATATGAGGTAAATTAGTATCAAGATCAATAGTCTCATATTCATCATTAGAATCAATAGGATCATCAAGAGTATCTTCTTCATCAATATTAATCAAAATAGAATCTAAGATGCGAATATAATCATCATAATCATTCATCTTAACATCATTATTAACATTAACTTCCTCCAACACATCAGGCATAAGCTGGCTAAAAGAAGGTAAAGAATTTTGAAGAACAGAGGCACGGGCCCTAGCATGAGCCCGATGCTTCTTATGACATTCATTGGCAGATTTGTTACATTTTGTCTTGTTTGAGATATGTTGAGAACTAGGAGGAACAACAACTGGTTCCTTCTCAGGTTCTATGGGAGGATTAGTAGGACTCTCAGTAGGCTGAAAAGTGATACTAGGAGCTTGATTAACAGAACTAGAAGTAATGGATAAAGGAGGTATGGAAGGCATAGGAAAAATACCATGGTTAAGATCTATTTGAGGCATGCTTAACTCAAGAATCTTGCGTTGTTTATAGGCTTGATATGAGCGAAAAGTTTTATCAGGTCAAGAAGAACACGAATTTGGTAATGAAGGCCAAAAGAAGTCAATGGTAGCACAATGCCTAGGTGGTGTAGTGCACCCATGACTGTCACTATGAAAGTTTTGAGTTTGTAATAATTGGATTGGTCTTAGAGGATCATCCTATTTTGATTGCGGATCCATTTGTCTGGTCAAGGATCTCTTAGGAAATCTTATGAGCCTATAGATGCCTTAGTCAATTTGGATCATCTGTTTAGGCTTAAGTTGCTTTAAGTATGTTTTCATGCTTTTAGGAGTCCTAAGTGTTAAATTTATTAGATCCATGTCATTTTGGTCATATTATGTCAAGTTGATAGGTTTGGATCCAATCCAAAAGTCTTCAAGTGCAAAAAGACAAGATTTTGACAAATGTTGCAAAAGATGTAAAAATGTTGCTCATGCAACTTCCAAAAGTTTATCGAGAGTTGAAATATGGAAGTCCAACAGTCATAGGGAGTTTTGGATCAATTTGACTTCACATATGAAGTTTTTTAAGTGATTACTTCAAACCAAGATGGTTAGAAGTTTTGTATTGAAGTTTTGATGCATTTGGAATGGAAGATGAAGAGTTTTTCTTAGCATTTATGAGTTGTACGACCGTGCCTGGTGTGATATTTTAAAACTAAGTTGATTTTCTGAAGGCCCTCTATGTTAGTGTTACTTTCCAATTGATTTGAAGTTGTTTAGTTTTGGTTTGAGGTGTTTTTGTTTCATATTTCCAAAAGTAGTCTAGGAAGAGGCTTGTTAGAAGCTCATTTCAATAATGGAGTCCTAACTTGCATTTTGTCTCATGGAATTCACTAAGATTATGGAAAATTAAATTTAGGATGACATATTTAAGGATTCCAAAATATCAGAAGATGTCTCTGAGGGTAAAGCCCTCGTGCATCAAGCCCTAGGCTGAGTATCTCAATGTATTCAGCCTAGAATGAATGTGAGTGGAGTGTTGTGTTGAATAGATAGTTTAGTTGAGTGAACTAAAGTTGGATTTGAATTGTTGGGAGATACATGAGGAGGTTTGAATCACTGTATCAATTCCATGCACCCAATTCCTAGTACTTACTTTGATATCCAAGCCTAATTTGGCCAATTAAGTCAGCGAACTTGGTGAGGGTTAGGTGTTGCTGGAGTGGAGTTGGAACCTAAGGATTTGGGTTTCAAAAAAAATTCCAGAAGGGTATGTAGATATATCCTTAGTTTTATAAAAGGTGACCAGGAGGGAAAGTTAAGTTCACAAAACCACCTGGACAGACGTACAAGGAATTCTAGGATAGTCCTAGATAGGTATTGTACGACAGTTTGAGGACCAAACCAAAGGGTGATTCTTAGTCCTTATAACATAAGGAAGGTGTCCCAATAGAAAATTGGTATTGGGGAAGTCACTGGTGAAGACTTATAGTTTGTGGCTTAAAATAGGGCTAGTGTCCCTAAAGCACAAAATTGCAAGATTTTGGATTGAATAGTATTCAATTGGGAAAGGTTAGTAAGTAATTCTACCACCTTGAATAGGTAGAAGGCATTGTGTAAAAAGGGAGGAAGAATACAAGGAGAGCATAAGTTGGGTTAGGTGTTTTAAGGAAGAGAAAGGACCAAGTCCACACTTCTTATTGTCACTTCTGTATTAGGTGGTATCAGAGCTTAGAAAGCTCTTGGGAATGAGAATGAAAGAGAAAGTTGATGACACTGATGTAGAGATCCCTTTGAGGGTCACAAAAATGGAGCTAGCCAATATTGCGAAGGAGAAGGAAGCTAAGAACAAGAAGATGGAAGCAGAGATAGAAAAGTTGAAGAGTTCTCAGACAAGTAGAACTACTGGTGATGATTCAGATTCAGACCAAGAAGAAGAAGAAGAGGAGACTGAAATAGAGAGGACAAGGGCGCCAGAAGAGCAAAGGATCTTAGAAGCTTTGGAGAGAGTGGGTAGGAGAGATAACAAATTAGACCTACCAATGTTTATGGGAAAGATGGACCCTAAGGAATGTATGGATTGGGTAGAAGCCCTAGAAAATTATTTTGAGTGTGAAGATATCCCTATCTCACAGAGAACAAAGATTTCCAAGTCAAAAATGAAAGGACTTGCACTAAGTTGGTGGAACTTCCTACAAAGGGAGAGAGTAGAGATAGAAAAAGACCCTATAACCACATGGAAGAATATGTTGAGAGAAATCAAGAAACAATTTGTTCTTGAAGATTATGAAGTAGCTCTACATAAGAAGTAACAAAATTTGAAGCAGAAGGATCTTGATGTGGGATCTTATACTAATGAATTCCACAAGATCTCAATGAAGACAAAGACCCCTGAGAGTGAGAAACAAAAACTTTACAGATACATGAATGGGCTCAAGTACAATATTCAGGATGAACTAAGTTTGTTTTGTCCCCAATCTGTACACCAATGCTATCAGATGGCTATGGAGATTAAAGAGAAACAAAAGAGGAGAGGAGAACATAACAGTAGAGGAAGGGGAAATGATTTTAGAGGTAGAGGAAGGTTTCAAGGAAGAGGATCATCTCCAAGACCACAGGGAAAATCCAATCACCAAGAGTATGATAGAGATCAGAATCACAAAGGTAATTTCAAAGGGGGTAGAGGCAATAGAAGAGGAAGGTTAGGAGGTAGAAGTACCTCTATGTTCACTGGAAAGTGTTTCTCCTGCAATTAGATTGGTCACCAATCTTTTAGATGCCCAAACAAGGCTAGTACATCAGGATGAGATAGGAGAGTCCAAATCACCCAAGATGAGGACTTTCAAAGCATGACTTCCCATCACACCACTACATCCAGACCTACAAAAATTGAGAAAGGAGAGTGCATAATGTTCAATAGGACACTCTTGAAGGTGCCAACTCCCAAGGAGCCCCCATAAAGGAAGAGTCTATTCAGAACTTACTGCAAGGTACTTGGTAAGATTTTCAAAGTTATTATTGATTCTGGTTCTATAGAGAATTTAGTTTCTAATGCAATGATAGATAAGATTGGTTTGAAAAAAATATCCCACCCAAGCCCTTATAAAGTATATTGGCTTGATAAAGTTAAAAAAACTTTGGTAGATGAGCAATGTTGAGTAGAATTTCAAGTAGGAGAATACAAAGATAAAGTTTTGTGTGAAGTTGTGAATATGGATGCATGCCACCTTCTCCTTGGAAGACCTTCACAATATGATGTTGATTATCAACACAGGGGTAAGAAAAATGTGTATACCTTAACTAAGAATGGATTAGTTACACTATGACACCCCTCCCTGATTCTGAGAAAGACAGAGCTTTAACAACCAGTGTTACCTTAGTGGGAGAGAAGGAATTTTTGAAATTCCTTAAGGAAAGAGTCACACCTTGTTTTTCCATCATATTAAAGCCCAAAATAGAGTCTAAGAAGATACCAAAAGGTCAAGAACCTCTTAGAAATGTTGGCCCAAAAGAAGTACAAGATTTGTTGAACAAATGCAAAGGAATAATTATAGACAAGAGTACTGATGTTTTGCCACCGTAGAGGGATATTAGCCACTGTATATACCTCATACCTAGTTCTACCTTCCAAATAAGGCTTCTTACAAATTGACCCCTGACCAAAATGCAAAAGTTGCAAGACAAATTCAAGAGTTGATGGAGAAAGGCTTCATTAGGAAGAGCATAAGCCCTTGTGCAGTCACTGCAGTCCTAGCACCTAAGAAGGAGGGTACATGGAGGCTATTTAATGACTCTAGAGACATCAATAGGATAATTATTAGATATAGGTTTCCTATGCCAAGGATAGAAGATCTCATGGACTGTTTAGGAGGAGCAAAATATTACTCAAAATTTGAGTTAAAGAGTGGGTATCATCAAATTAGGATCAGAGAAGGGGATGAGTGGAAAACAACTTTCAAAACCAATGAGGTATTGTTTGAATTGGTAGTAATGCCCTTTGGTCTATCAAATGCTCCTAGTACTTTATGAGATTGAAGAATGAGGTCCTTAAGCCTTTCATAAATCACTTTGTTGTTGTTTATTTAGATGACATATTGATCTTTAATAAAGATAAAGATGGGCATTTAATACATATAGATATGGTAATGAAGAGACTAAATGAAGAAAAGTTGAGGATAAATTTGGAAAAATGTGTGTTTATACAAGGAGAATTGATATTTCTTGGCTTTGTCATCTCCAAGGGTAACTTGAAAATGGACCCTTCCAAGGTTGAAGCTATACTGAACTGGCCCACTCCAAAATCTTTCAGTGAGGTCAAGAGTTTCCATGGGCTAGCTAGATTCTATAGGAAAATTTTCAAGAATTTCAGTGGGTTGAGTGCACTAATGATAGATACTATCAAAGGGGGAAGGAAATGTAAGTTTGTATGGACTGATGCTGCAGACAAGTCCTTTGAATATTTGAAGACAAGAGTCTCTCAACAACCTATCTTAACACCCCCTGATTTTCACAAGGTGTTCACCATTGAATGTGATGCTAGTAAGAGAGCTATTGGGGGTGTTCTTAGTCAAGAAGGGAGACCTATGGCATTCTTTAGTGAAAATCTTAATGAAGCGAAGTAGAAGTACTCTACATATGATTTGGAGATGTATGCTATGGTCCAATCACTGAGAAAGTGGAGGCATTACTTATTGCCAAAATAATTTATTATATATACTGAAAATCATGCATTGAGTTTTCTTAACAGGTAGGAGAAACTGAACCATAGACACCTCAAGTGGATGGAGTACTTGCAAGCATTCACTTTCACCATAAATAATAAGAATAGGGTAGCTAATAAGGTAGCTGATGCATTGAGCAAAAGGAATTTGGCTATACAAGAAGTGACCTTGGAAATTGTAGGTATCTCTTTCCTCAAGGACATGTATCCCAATGATGCAAACTTCAAAGAAATTTACAAAGGTTATTTGGAACTAGGAGATAGATATCACACCAAGTTTGTAGAATATATGATTCAAGAAGGATTGTTGTTTAAAGGGAGTCAATTGTGTATCCATGATTTCTCCATGAGGGAGAACATCATAAAAGAGAAACATTATGGATGTCTATCAGGGCACTTTGGTTTTGACAAGACACTTGATCTAGTAAGAAGATTCTACTTTTCGCCCAAGATGCAGACTGAGATAAGGAGATTTGTGGAGTGTTTTCTAGTTTGTCAAAAAGCCAAAGGCACTAGTTAAAATGCAGGATTGTACGCACCATTACCCATTCCTAACAAACGTTGGGAAACCATCAACATGGATTTTGTATCGGATCTTCCAAGGAAAAAGTCAGGTGATGACAGTGTTTATGTGGTTGTAGATAGGTTCTCCAAGATGGCACACTTCCTACCTTTCAAGACTACACATGATGCTTTAAGTATTACTGGTCTATTCTTCAAGGATATTGTAAGACTCTATGGTTTACCACTCACAGTTGTTTCAGACAGAGACCCCACGTATTTGGGAAATTTTTGGCATACCTTATGGAAAATACTTGGAGCAAACCTAGCTATGTCATATGCTTACCACCCTCAATTAGATGGATAGACTGAAGTCATCAATAGATCTTTGGGAAACTTTATAAGATGTCTGACAAAGGAGTATGGAGTGACATGGGACTCAATCCTTCCACAAGCAGAGTTCTCCTATAATGATTCTGTCAACAGAAGTTCAGGACTCGCTACTTTCCAAATTGTCTATGGATCCCATCCTAGGGGTGTCTTGGAGCTAAGAAACATCTAGAATTTTGGCCAAAGGAGTGCCCAAGCTGAGGATTTTGCAGACGTAATGAAGAACATTCATCAACAAGTGAAAGATAGATTGTAACAAATCTCTGAGAAGTATAAACAAGCAACAGATGTCAAGAGAAGATGTCCAATTGAAGGTCGGAGACATGGTTATGGTTCACCTGAAGAAGGAAAGATTACCCAAGGAAAAGTACACCAAGCTGGTGATGAAAAAGATTGGCCCTTTCAGAATCTTGAAGAAATGTGGAAATAATGCATATAGAATTGAATTACCTTCAACCATTGTTTTATCCCCCATTTTCAATGTAGCTGACCTATATCCATACAAAGGTCCTATTACTGATGTATCCATTGCAGGTGCTCAAGATCTGCCACAGGACAAGGTGCTCAAGATCTGCCACAGGACAAGGAGCTACAAGATCTACCTAAACCACCATCATAAGAGATTGACTATATACTGGACAAGAGGATAGCCAAACAAACCAGGAGGTCTACTTTCTATGAATATCTAGTAAAATGGAAACACCATTCAGTGGAGGATACTACTTGGTTGATACCTAAAGATATCAAGAAGACTCGCTTCAATTTAGAAGATCTCCCAACTCAAGGGACTCGAGTTAATTTTGTCTTGGGGAGTATGGTGCAGTGCACCCATGACTGTCATTGATTGACTGTAACTATGCAAGTTTTGAGTTTGTAATAACTGGATTGGTCTCAGAGGATCATCTTATTTTGGTTGTGGATCCATTTGTTTGGTGAAGGATCTCTTAGGCAATCTTATGAGGCTAGAGATGCCTTAGTCCATTTGGATCATCTGTTTAGGCTTAAGTTGCTTTAAGTATGTTTTTATGATTTTAGGAGTCCTAAGTGTTAAATTCATTGGATCCATGTCATTTTGGTCATATTATGTCAATTTGATAGGTTTGGATCCAATTCAAAAGTCTTCGAGTGCAAAAAGACAAGATTTTGCCAAATGTTGCAAAAGATGTAAATTGTTGCTCATGCAACTTCCAAAAGTTGCTTGAGAGTTGAAAGATAGAAGCCAAACATTCATAGGGTGCTTTGGATCAATTTGAATTCATAGATGAAGTCCAAGATGGTTAGAAGTTCTTTATTGAAGTTTTGATGCATTTGGAATGGAAGATGAAGAGTTTTTCTGAGCATTTCTGAGTTGTACGGCCGTGTCTGGTGTGATATTTGAAAACTAAGTTGATTTTTTGAAGGCCGTCTATGTTAATGTTACTTTCCAATTTATTTGAAGTTGTTTAGTTTTGGTTTGAGGTGTTTTTGTTTCAGTTTTCTAAAAGTAGTCCAGGAAGAGGCTTGTTAGAAGCTCATTTCACTAATGGAGTCCTAACTTCCATTTTGTCTGGTCAAATTCACTATGATTCTGGAAAATGCAAGTTAGGATGGCATATTTAAGGATTCCAAAAGCTCAAAAGATGGATCAAAGGGTAAAGCCCTCATGCATCAAGCCCTAGGCAGAATATCTCAATGTATTCAACCTAGAATGAATGTGAGTGGAGTGTTGTGTTGAATAGATAGTTTAGTTGAGTAAAATAAAGGTGGATTTGAGTTTTTTGGAGTTACTTAAGAAGGTTTAAATCACTTTATCAATTCCATGCACCCTATTCCTAGTACTTGCTTTGATATCCAAGCCTAATTTGGCCAATTAGGTCTACGAACTTAGTTAGGGTTAGGTGTTTCTAGAGTGGAGTTGGAACCTAAGGATTTGGGGTTTAACATAAATTCAAAAAGGGTATCTAGATATATCCTTATTTTTCTAAAAGGTGATCAGGAGGGAAAGTTAAGTTCAAAAAACCACTTGGATAGACCTACAAGGAATTCTAGGACAGTCCTAGATAGGTACTGTACGACAGTTTAAGGACCAAACCAAAGGGTGATTATTAGTCCTTATAACACAAGGAAGGTGTCCTAATAGAAAACTAGGATTGGGGAAGTCACTAGTGAAGACTTATAGTTTGTTGCTTGAAATAGGGCTAGTGTCCCTGTAACATAAGAAACAAAATGTTATCTTAATGTAAGATATGAAATGGATGTTACATTTGAAATTAGAATGTTTATTGAAATGTAAGGGGGAGATAAGATGTTCCTTTTAACCTAAAATAAATAAAGGAAGGATCCAAATTGATTAACCCCAAAGGAAGGATCAAAGCATAAATGAATCAATCGATTGGAAATGAGAGTAAAGAGGAAGACCTTAGATTATGTTTTATAGAAAAGAATGTGTGATAGATTTAGTAAGATTAAGAACTTTAATTGAAATGAATAGAAGAAAAGTACTAATTTCAAAATGCTATAGATTTGAAGAATGTTGTTTTTAGGGGTCTGTGCTGAGTTTCTAGAAAATCTGCAACCGGATCTGGAACAGAAACAGAAACACAGAGATGGACAAAATCCAAAAATCTTTTTTTTTTAAACTGGCACAGTTCCAATTTTTACCCTCAATTCAATATCACCTTTGACCCAAAATTATTGATTTTGACCTAGGGTCGAATCGACCTCCGATCCTGACCTAAAATCTTTGACAGAAAATCTGTTTCCGGATCCCGATAGTTGGCCGAAAAGGGTATCCGAATCTGCACTCCAACTCGCTATTTCAAACCTGTCCCTGCAAGAAAAATGGTTTGTTTGTTGGGGGGGAGGGGTTTGCCTTGGTAAAACCCTAGTTTTGGAATTAACCTATAAGTATAATTTAAATTGCATAAATAAAACAAAGTAAATGAACAAATTCACCTTGCTTGTATGGAAACCCTTGTGGCAGATTCGAATCCTTGGATCCACAAGTATGTATGCACCAAATGGATGTAGAATGTAGAATGTAGTATGTCTCAAATCAATTGATTTCAGATATTCAACACCAATCTTGAATGGATCTTTGGATAGGAAGAGGTTTGGAGGAATGTGGATGGAGAAATCTTCAAGAAGAGGGCTCCATAGAGCTTGAATCCTTCAATGGCTACCAATGGATCTCCTTGATGAATTGAGTGCTTTAAAAGTGATTGAATGCTTGGATTATTAGGAGTAGATGAATGCTTAAATGGATATTTATCTTTCTTCAAATCTTGCTTCTTCACCCTTAGATTTCACTTCTTAAGTCTTAGATGGTTGATGATCATGGTTAGAGAAAATGAGAGAAGAAAGCTTCCTTATATATGAATCTAGGGCATAATCTTCTAGAGAGGCCTACATAGGAGAATTAAATTAAAATTAGATCTATACCCCTAAAAATTACCTATATTAAAGATAATTTAAGAATTTTCGCTTCGAAGACCAAAACAGTCGACTCGGAAGCGGGAATTAATTCTTTCCGAAGCCCGACATCTAGAAACCCCGAAAACTTGAAATCTGGACCTTGGGTCAAAAAAAGGTTGATTCTGACCTAGGTCAAGGTAGAGGTCAACCTTGACCCAAAAAGGTCAAATTTGACCCTGAGGTCAAAAATATCAGTTTGCAGTTTAGGGTGCCAAAAACAGGCTGGAGAAAAGTGGGAAATGGGGCAGAACATGGGAAAAATCCAGATCCAAGTTAGAGACACATTCAAGGCACTTGAAATGAACCCAAACCACTTACTCAAAAGGCTAAACCATTCTACAATGGAAGTGATTCCATTTTCCAACTATACAGTCCCTAAAGCACAAAATTGCAATATTTTGGATTAAATAGTATTCAATTGGGAAAGGTTAATAAGTAATTATACCACCTTGAATAGGTAGAAGACATTGTGTAAAAGGGAGCAAGGATCCAAGGAGAGCATAATTTGGGTTAGGTGTCTCAAGGAAGAGAAAGGACCAAGTCCACACTTCTTGATGTCACCTCTACATTACTAGGCCTAGAAGGTTGATATAAACTATGATTAATTGTTTTCACCTCTTCATCACGAATTAACTTAATACACTTGGATAGGAGAAGCAATGACATGCATGGTAGTCAACCAAGGAAAACCAAGCTTAACTTGAAATTGATCAGAAGTAGGGACAACAACGAAGGTAGTGTCCACAACTTTACCACAAACTTCAACAGGTAGGTTAATAGAACCAAATGATGGATAGAGAAAACCATTACAAGTTTGAATCCACACATCACATGTATCATAATAATCACATTGTAAGTTCTTCATAAAAAGGTTTTCTTCAGTGATGATATTGACTAAGGAAGTAGGATCAACAAGATGAGCACGTGTAGGTATCTTAGCAATCCTAGCATAAATGTAAAGGGGACCATCAAGACCTTTAATAGTCTTAGAATCATCAAAGGTGATCGAGAGTTCCCTACGTCTTTTATCCTTAGGTTGTTTTGAAGGTTGACGTGGAACTTGAATTTGAGGTTGAAATGGAGGGACTTGAATAGGATGTTGAGATTGGGGTGGAGATACAGGTTGAGACAAAACAACATGCTCTACATGGTTAACAATATGAGTGAGATCATCCATCTTTGAATCATAAACAATATCCACAAAAGATGGCTAAACCTACGAGGAGGCATTATTTGGGAAAGGTTCTTTCCAGGTGTGAGGAGCATAATTTGTCCCTCAATAATGAGAAATGCTTCATGATGATGCAAGAAGGTGTTGTGTTAGGTCATTGCATCTCTGCTAAAGGCATTCAAGTGGATCCTGCTAAAATTGAATTCATCATGAACTTGCCTGCGACAACAAAACAGAAGGATCTATGTAGCTTTCTAGGGCACGCTGGTTACTACCGATAGTTTATTAAGGACTTTAACAAAATGGCAAGTCTCATGTATTCCCTTCTCACTAAAGATTCATACTTTTTATGAACAATAACTTGTGAAGAATCCTTCTTGCAACTGAAGACTGTTCTTACTCAGACACCGGTTCTCTGAGGGTCTAATTGGGAATTGTCACTCCATATACATACTGGTACATCTAACACACTGTAGGCACTATCCTAGGACAAAAAGAAGGGCATGTAGAGCATGTCATCTACTTCATAATAAAAAAATTAGTAGGGCACAAAGCTGAACTACACAGTCAAAGAGAAAGAACTTTTGGCTGTTATATATGCGTTAAACAAGTTTCGCCGCTACATAACTGGTTACCAAATATTTGTGCATATTGATCATGCAACCATCAAATATTTGGAAAACATGCATTTTATTATAGTGAGGCTCGCTAGATGGCTCCTGCTACTACAAGAGTTTGACATCATGATAGTGGATAAATTGGGCAAAATAAATGTTGTTGCTAATTTCCTGTCCAGATTGTAGAATGTCGATGACCCACATGTCATCGATGACAACTTTCCAAATGACCACCTATTTTCTATTTCAGCTCATACCCTCTGGTATGCCGACATCTCCAACTATCTGGTCACTCAAAAGGTACCACCACATTTCTCGCCCAAGGAAAAGAGGCTATTAATTGAGAAAACCATCAACTTTTCTTGGGTGGCCGACTGTCTCTTCCATACTGGACCTGATCAGACTCTGAGAAGGTGTATTTGAGAGGATGAGACATATGATATCCTATATGGTTTCCATGATGAACCTTATGGTGCCCATTTTGCATAAAAACTGACATCCATGAAGATACTCACTACTGGCTATTACTGGCCAACTCTACATAAGGATGCAGCCAATTACACCCGCACGTGTGATCAATGTCAGTGAATGGGTCAAACAATCAAGTTAGATGAAATGCCTATGTTCCCTCAGGTAATAGTCACTCCATTTGATAAATGAGGGTTACATTTTATGGGACCAATTAACCCCCCATCAATTGACAAATTTTACATTTTGGTATGCACTGACTATGTAACTAAATGGGTGGAAGTGCGGGCTATGAAGCATGCTAGGGATAAAAGGGTTGCTCAATTTTTATATGAGGAATTATTTACCAGGTATGGTGTTCCATGGGAACTAGTCACAAATTAGGGATCTCAATTCACTTCTACTCTGATCACTGCACTTATGAATGAGTAAAACATTCACCACCAGAACTCGAGTCCATATCATCCCCAAGCGAATGGTCAAGCAGAGATCACCAATAGAGAGATTGAAGCTATCCCGACTAAGATAGTTCAGCTATATAAGACAGACTGGAGTAGAAGATTACAGGAAGTTGTGTGGGCATACCGCACAAGATGGAAAACACCCATAGGTTTTACACCCTTTGAGTTGGTGTACGACAAGAATGTTGTAATGCCTATTGAATTTGAACATAAAACCCTATGAACAACATTACAACTCAACTTGGATCTTCCTGCAACTCAAAGAGAAAGACTCCTACAGCTTAATCATCTGGATGAAATGAGAAGATTAGCCTTACAAAACATAGAGTTAGTTCAAATGCAACGAAATAAATGACACGACTCACATATACAAAATAAACGGTTTGTTGCTGGTGATTGGGCACTTTAATATGATTCACGGTTTTAAGATAATCAACGTAAGCTCACAACTCATTAGCTTGGTCCCTATGAGGTTGAAAAAGTTTTGCTAATGGTGTCATCCAATTGTCTACAATCGACCATGTGTGTTTCGAGTTATTGGTTAATGGTCATAGACTTTGTCTGTACCATAAGTCAACCACTAAGGCCGAGTTCCTGCTACAATTGGAGATTCCTCCTGCTTCAGCTGAAGCTCCTGCAGCCAATGGACCTCCTCCAGCTAAAGACTCTCCTACAATCGATAGACCTCCTCCAAATGAAGACTTTCTTATAGCCAATCAGAGTGGTTTTTAACTCCGGTCGTCTCTTTGACTCTATTCAAAAGCAGCCATAATAAAGTTTTCATTTCCCATGAAAATATCTTTTTCTGCAATAAAGCTACCATCACATCATATCTCATCACCTTTTTCTGCCATCTTCACTCATGCATCCCATTATCATTACGCCACTCATTACTTGTTGCTCAACCCACATCATTTGATCTTTCCAGATTTGGACATTTACAAGTTATTAAACTCAAGGTATGCATTCATTTATTATTTGAAACACTTTTAACTTCATTTTACATTATTATTAGTTACATTGTAATTAATTTAGTAATTAATCCAAGTACTACTGTACTTAATAACCAAGCATGTGTGGACACATGCCACCTTTTTCATCGGGGGTAGTCCATTAAGTTGTGTTTTGCAATAATGACCCTCCCTTAAGCTATGTTGTGCAGTCATTTCAATTAATTTATGTGACAACCCAAAGCATACAAAATTCCATGATAAGCCTTTTTTTTTTTAAAATCCAACTCGCATTTCCATCTCTAGTTTTTAATTTTCAAAATTTCCTCTGCCATTTGTCCATATTGCCCAAAAAACCAACCAGAGAGCTCACCATTTTTTATCTAGCCTGAAGTTAAGTGGAATACAAGGTGAAGAACATTAAGGGTACAAAGGGCAAGGTTGTGGAGGGTAGAGTTGTGGAATGTAGTTGGAAGTTGCAGTGATTTGGAATTTCTTTGGGCTACATAATTTCTCAGCAAAAGAATGGGTGGGGAACCCATACAACATGAACCAGGGGATTACTCATCCTTTTTGTAGGACCAGCCCAATGTCCAAGTCTTTACCCATGTAGATTGGCTTACATATTTTGTCAGGCTATGTGCTTACGACGAGGTTGTGACATTGGAATTCTTGTGAACCTATAGCAATGGGGTTTCCTACATGAAAGGGTTAAGAGTGGAGGCTTCTGAGGCATGAATTATGGAAGTTTCTGGACTTCCTACCATAGGAGAAGCCTTTTCACATGAGCATGATGCACGAACAACCAGAGCTAAATTTTCTTTACCCACAAACGTTGAACTGGAATATAGTAAATAGGGGACCAAAAGAACATCTCTTCCAGGTGATTACTCTCAGGTAGCAATCCATGTTACAAGGTAAATTACATGTGAGGGATGATTTTATTACTTACTTGCCATACATTTTAAGCTTTTGAGTCATTTGCAGCATGGCCGCATGGTAAATGTACCCAATTTTGTTTACTCTTTGTTAAATTTGAGTTTCAAGGAAGTTAGAAAGGGGAAGCTAAATGCAACCACCCACCATGGGTTGATAAGACTCTTGGTGGAAAGATATTTGCGGGATATCTTTCCTATGACCTGGGATGAGTTTATCACCACACCCCATGTACAATTACATGGTGAAGAGTCACAACCTATAATTTAAGAAGCACAGGGAAATGTCCCTGATGAGGTCATTCCTGACAATGATGAAACTATTATTCCTAGAGATTTGCACAAATCCCTTCTCCTTCAGGAGCTAATACTGAGAAAATGACATCCTATAATCCAAACCCTAGCCAAGGGGGTGGTGAAATTGAGGGTTCCATAGATTCGTAGACTTCAACGGTAAAATAGAGTGCCCAGAGGAAGGAAAAGGGCAAAGCAAAAATGGATGAAGATGCAATGAAAGAAACTCCTATTTTGCCTAAAAACCCTATTTCTCCTACAACCATTCCTATAAGAAAGCAAAGGACATCACAAAAGTTCCCTGCAGCGTATATTGACACTCCATGGTGAAGTGTTCATTTGAACACACAAAAAGCTAACAAAATGGACTCACCTGTGATTATTGGTTCATCTCCTAATAATCCTATTGAGGAATCTTTGAAGGAACAACCACAAGTAGGGATCCCATGTGCAGAGTGTCCTAATATGATGAAAACAGATCTTGCAACCAAGAAATTGGACACTGAAATAGAGAACACAGAAACAACGTGCATAGAGACAGAACACACTGAAGCAACCAACATACCTTATTCTCATCAAGAAGATGTTCAAGGGAATGATGCCCTAGTGCTAACCACTGATGAGTTAACAATTGATGAAATGGAAGTAGTCAAAGAAGCAACAGAACAGGTCAAACCCAAAAAGAAACCACAGGTAACACTCCAATCCATCTCCATTGACTATTTTACACAAATGCAATATGAAAAGTCAATATGGGAATTGGAAAGGGATAAATTAAAAAGGGAAATAGGAAGAAAACAACATGAAGTAAAAATTTTGAAAGGAAATTTAGATTCGGTCACATAATTAATTCCTCAGCTGATAGAATGTAGACCATCTCTTAGGGTCTATGCATTGTGTTTAAAAGAACAATTTTTAATGTTTAAACTAATGAGAGTTCTTAGAGATTTACACACAAGCATAGGCTCACCGCAGGAATTCATGGTTGCATATCAAGGATCACTAGATTACATTAGGAATTTATTATGTGAACTTATTTACACAACTATGTTGTTCCCTTCGGTACCAACTGGAACCCCCTGCTATTTGTTGGTGACATTCACCTATCTGCTCTTCTTCTTGGTCTAGAAACAAAATAAACTACGGGGAGAAATTAAGAAAATACAAGGGAGTTGAGTAATCTGTTACACTTCCTTTGCGACCAGAAAGTGGTACTCCTCACAGATTATATTGTGATTGGATGGAAATAGTTTTTGTATTGCAGGACTCTACACATAGGAAAAGGATTCTGGACAACCGAGAGGAATTTTTTTCAGAATTTGAGAAACTCTCATTAGCAGAGGGAAACAGGGCAGCATAAGGATTAAGACAAGGGTGGGACAGGTTAACACTGGCACTAAAGAAGGTTGAGCCTCACAACCTCATCAACCTTTGAGTAGCGATGCAACAAGTCCAGTGGTACATATGCCTGGGAAGGAAACCATGACCTGAGAGGTGGCTCCCTCTTTCCTTTCAGCCTCCTCTTCTCCTATGGCCACTATACAACTATGTAAACAATGAGGTGGATGAATAGTTGGAGCTGAGTCGACGAATCAAGATGGAGCACACAAATGGATACTAATGGTGTGTGGGCACCTCCATGAGTGGCAAGACTTAGGAAGGAAATCTCTGGGTGCTTGCAAAGATCCATAATGTCTCAGTGCCTGAGGGTCGACACTAGTCTTTGTAGGGGGAAGAATGATGGGGCATATTAATGCCATATTTTAGATGCCCTAGGATAGCTTCTGCTAGGATCTTTTCCTTGTTTTATCATACCTTCTCAAATAATTTATGCTCAGATTTTCTATTATGTGGCATGCTACCACTAGACCTATGCTATTGTTAAAACACACTTAATATGCTATGCTTGGATGAACATGCTATGTTATTTACTTTGGAAATATGATTATGTCTTTATGAATGAATTAGTTGTTTGAACATATAGAATGTATGTGTATTTTGGTGTTGATTACCATAAATGTCTCTATCCTAACATCTGAACTACAATGCATCAATATCTCAACTGTCATCTTGACTAGGTAAAATGCGCCCATGTACTAGATGCCCGATCCAGTCTTGCAGTAGGTTCACATGGAGAAACATTAAGTGAAACACCAACAAGTGGATCCTGGGTGATCAAGGTGGCATCAGTTGAGCAAAGACCAAGGAAACATAATGAATTCTCTGAAGAAATCTAGGAGAGAGTGGGAAGCTATATTTGTTGTAAAAAATAGCTCTTTCCTCTTTCCTGGACCTATTCTATTTCCAGCTTTATAGTTACCCTTTATTTTGGTAGTATTGTAATAAAAGCTCTGCCTATTTCTATGACGTGATCAGTTAGCAGTTATATGTTTTTCATCTTTAAATAAAGCCCTTCTCCTGTGTGAGAAGGAGGGCGTTATCAAATATAGTTTCCATTATGTTGTTTTATAGTTGTTATGAATCTTGTAATTCACATTTTCAATCAATAGCAGATGAAGTGTTGATATTTAGTTTAGTATAGTTGAGTATGGATACTCACTCAAGGGGGCCCACTTGGTGAGGAATCTGTGTTAGTTAGTTAGAATCTTTTGCATGTAGTTTCGGTTTCCTTTATCTTGGTATCGTAATTTTGGTGTTAACACAGTTCCTGCAACCAAAGCCGGAGGATAGTCCGGTACTTCCTGCAGCCAAAAGTGGCAAAACTGTTGAAGCATTATAGTTTTTCAAGTCTTTGTGTTTTCAAGTTGTAGTATTGCTTCAGCATCTTCACTTTCGCATTTCCTTTCCAACATTCATTTCTTGCAGCTATAGAATAGTTTCATTTCAAAGCAATTTGTTTCCCGCATCTATAGCATGGTCTGAGTAGAATCCTTGGTGCATATATCTTGCTGACCTGTTTCAAATAATACGTCCTTGGGTTGATAAATTAAATGAGTTTTTATAAAGGAGGATAGCTGCTCGGTAGGATGTCCAATCCCAGAGTCATGGTAGTTGCCTAGTTTTTTATCCCTTAATAGAATCGATCAACACTTTACCTGTAATAATTTATAGCAAGACCCAGAAAAAAAAAAGACAAAAGAGAAGTGAAAAGGATTCATCCACCCGTAAGGAGTTTTCAGAATCAACTTTGTCAACACAACTAGGGGAAATCTAGACGCCTTAAGAGCTAGTTGCGTTATTCATAATAGCTAAAAGGCTTTCATTTTAGCATCTTCAAAAAAATTCTAATTCAAACTAACATTGAGGCTTAAGTCAAATCATCCACCACCTTAAGTCTTCATATACACTATAAAAATGGCTTTCACAAATTTTTGTGGAGGGTATATTTAATAATCACCAAGGTGATTATGTGTAAATCATTGTGAAACAAACGAATTTGTTGGTTCTCTAGATACTCAAGATATAGATTTTAACAAAGAGTCAATCAAAGAAAACTTAGTGAACCAATGGTTGGGTTTAGGTGGAACCGTGGACATGAAACATCCATAGATAATTTATTCCAATTTCAAATTGAATTGTGATGTCCTTTTATATTAATCAAAGCATCATTGGAACATATCCTTTATGATCTTGACAGTGAACAAGTTTATTGTATTTGGTTGATGTCAACATGTTCTGAAATTGACTTGTAATGATCTATTAGGGTTGGTAATCCTCAATAGAACCTTTGTAGAAGAAAGGATTTGTGATCTAAGTGTTTTGTTCAAAGATTTTATGGATGAACAGTTTGACTGTCATGACTATGATAGTACAATCATAGACAAACTTGTTTGTTTTTGACCCTACGGTATTGGCTATGGAATGAATGGACAAATAAGATTGGATATAGTTTGTGAAAATTTCTTTGATGAGTTCTTATTACACCAAGTCCTCCCACAGTAGAAAAATTCAACCACAAGTTGCAAATCTGGTGCTTGCTACACCCATAGATAAGTTTGAAACTAGGGCATGACATTGGAAAACAAATAAGAATGCACTACGCATAAACGTGTTCCATAGAAGTGAACATTTTATTAAAAATAGTGTGAAATCACAAAATAATTCCCCAAATGCCAAAAATGGGAAGAGAAATGCAAGACTCAAGTTCATAAAGATAAAAATGTAGATCTCTGTAGTCATTTCATTTTGAATGCATATCCTATTAAACTCACCTAGCATTACTCTTTTTTTTAAAATTTTTTTTGTTGTCAAAATTCTAACGAACACGGGCAATATTTTTAAAAAATCAAATTTACCTTGTAAAATATGATAAAGCAAAAGAAATCCCATAGCTCGTCGAAAATGTTCATCGAAATATGCACCCAAATGAGTTAGTGTTACCACACCAATCTTATTAGCTGCAATTTGTTCATAAGGAATAAGAGAGAAATCTATCGGTTCTTCTACCTGTTGATATTGATCACAAACCTCCCCTTCTATAATTTGTTAACTGACTTATTCTAATTGAACCAAATTTGCATCCATATATGAATCTTGAACCTCTTTCACCACTTCATCCTCACTTATTTGTCGATTGATCAACACCCTGTCACTAACATTAAAACATTCTCGTTGATCACAATTTAGAAAGTCTGTTAGTTCACAAATATTTTCTTCATTATAACTAAGAACTAAAGGAATTTCAACCAATAAACCAGCCTGGACTTGAGAGCGATCAACAACCACTTCTTTGACAACAAGCTGTTGTGCCTAATTTTCTCATCTGAATATGAAGGGCTGATATTTAATTATAATATAAAGGCCTCAAGATCATCCCAAAAAGAATCCCCTTCAACATCATTTTCAATTTTATATGGGAGAGGACTTCCACTTACCTCGTTGCAGCTTCCTTCAATGATCATAACATCAAGATTTTGAACCTCATCCTATTATCTTGTAATGGGTATGGGTACAATTTGAATTTATCTCTCTTCTTCAACCACAAAATAAGGAAGCTCACCAAACAAATCAGATGAAACTTGTAAATAATCAAACATTTCTACCTCTACAACCTCTTGTAATAGATCTGTTGAAACCTCTTCATCAGGCTGAATTGATTGGGCCTCTTGAATATGCTCTTCTAATGAGTGAGGAATCATAACACTTGAGATTATAGTAGAGGAATCATGAGACTTACCTTGAATAAATCTTGGGATTGAGGCCTTAAGAACCTCATCTTTCATTTCTTGATCTTGAGTCAGCAAGGCCTTCAATATTATGCCTTGTGCCTCCAACACTTTTTTTGTAATGCCACTTTTGTGCTTCCATCTCTTCTTTATGAAGCACTTCTTGTGTCTCCAACTCTCTATGAAGGTTTTCTTCATATTGAATCTGTTGCGTCTCCTCACACTTTCTAGCTGTACTAAATATGATCCTTATCACCTTTTTATGCTCCTTTAGATCCTTTTCATGAAATTCCTCATGTGCTGCTAATTTTCTTTGAAGATCCTCTTTACTTTATTTCTTTTGTGGTTCTAATTGCTCCTCTCTTTCTGCAAGGCTTTTCTCATATTATGTTTGTTGGGCCTCCAACTATCTTGCAAGGTATGCTTCATGTTTCTTCTTTTGTAAAACCAACCTATCTTTTAACATATCTACAAAAAATTTCACCATCTCCCCACATTTATCTACCATTTCCTCCTTGCAAAGTTGGGCTTGATAAGCCAACTCCTCTTGCTCGTGAAGATAATCCTGATAAGAGAATTCTTCGAGTTGTGATTGGATTTCTTTCTACCTATTAATTTCCTCCACTCGTCTGGTGAAATCCTGCAAGATATCTTGCATACTGTCATTTTGTTTTTTAAGCTCTTTAAACTCTTGGATTTCATGCTGAATTTGAGGATCTTGAGGCGCTTAGGAGATTGGGTAGAAATATTGGGCTGATAAACATCCTGAGCATTCAAATAAATTTTTGTAGTAGGACTATTTTGATAAAAACCAACATTTTGATTGTATTGATATGGCTGATACAGAGCCTCATAAACTTTTTTCTCATAATATGGAGGTGGGTATACAGACTGTCCACAAAAATTTGACATCTCCACTCAAATAATAAGCTGGAAATATGAATATGAATTTGATTTGAACATACCAACACTTGTATCTACAAAACCAATGGATCTTTCCTTGTAGAGAAGCCAAATCTATGCTTGCATCTTGCCTCCAAAGGATGTAATACTGATATTCACACCAAAAAAATAAAATTAGGTGGAAAATATTGGATTGAAATAGTCCAAAGTGTCCCACTAGGCGTGCCAAAAACTATTGTCAATCAAGATTATGCCTATAGCGAGATGTGAAATCTAGCTATCTTGTTGAAACATTGAGACACTCTTAGGCTGTGGGTATCCTACACTAGTAGAGTTTGGAAAATAAATGACTATGTGACGAAAAATTTTAGTCACATGACTAACAATTCTAGTCACGTGACTAAAAATGATCAAATTCTACTAATTTTTTGCAATTCACAAATATAAGTGACTAAATAAATGACTAATTTGGTCATCGGGTAAAATCACAACTAAATAATTGGTTAGACAAATAAAATTGACTAAATAAACAAATATTACTCCTCTATTCCTTTTTCTTTTGAGTCTGATCATAATCCATAGAGCTTAAGCCCATCCCTACCTAAGCGGGCCATTTGGTCATTCTGGTGGCTTGGTGCACCAAAAATACCTATTGCATGGAAGAAATTACCTCTAGGTGTAGTCTTAAGGCCTTCACATATTTTATAAAAAAATTAACATTTACACTCTTTAACTTTTATTACTCATTTTATTATTGAATTACTAATATTTTTAACTATGATTTGAAACCAGTTTGATTTCTTTGTTGTGTTATCATGTTAAAGGTCAAACATGTTTTCAGGTTTTCTTTGTATTTTTTCCCACTTAGGTGCCTTTAGGAGACAAAGTAATGAAAATAGGCTTAACATTTTATAATTCTTTCATTTAAAAGTTGATCTCTTATTAAAAAAGAAAGGAGGTGGAGGGGGGCAAATAAAAATGTTTACAATAATATCTTTTCGTTTCAAATTTCAAATTAACATTGAACAGGTAAGGGGAAAAATTGAAGTCAAATTCTTTCATTAATGTAAGCTAAGGAAGATAACTTAGGTTTTGAAGAGTAGGAGTTAGGAAAATAGTCCAAACCATTTCAGACAATGAATTTTGGGTGTAAAATAATTATTTTTTGACCGATAATATAGTTTTTTATTGATATTAGAAAGAGATTACATCAACACCATTCATGGCTACGATATTACATTCATGCAAAAATTTTCATTTTCATCCCTCTGATATGCCCCTAACTATACCTATTGGAGACAATACTATTCATTTCATAATTTGACTATACAAAACATAAAAAAATCCCTATCGACCCCAACCTTCATTTGAACAACGTCGCTGCCTCCACCTTTGTGAAGTTTTCGAAGGCACCTCAATCATCCACCAGGTCACCAACTCAGGTAAGACCCACTCCACCATCGCTCGTGCCACCACCACCCACCTCATAGGCCCTGCGTTCTTCCATGGTGGTTTTTCCTAGCCGTGTCACACTTAACTGCCTTCAAACCCATGGTCTTCTATCCTCCCCCAACACTGCACTTGACTTGATGGGAGTGCATTTATGCTTCCTCCCAAAACCCCCACCGCCTTCCTGCACCTCCTTCCATATTTCCAACACTGCCTTCAAAGCAATCCAGCCACAGGGGGGCTTGGGCCAGATGAACATCCTCCGGACTCGCAGAGGACCAGATTACCAAGGGTTGCATCCCCCGACGCCCGTGACCAACCATCCAAATGGGTGCATTTCCCATATGCAGACCCACACTAACCTCCATCCTCTGTAAGACCTCTTCAATCCATTCAATCCATTTAATAGCCATACACTTCCTCACCACCGCTCACACCTCATCCTTTGACACCGCCACCATGAGCCCCAAAGCTCCAAGAAACAATGAGATGTCCAAGTTTGTGCGGGGTTTCCACCACTCTTTAAGGTAGTGTTCCCTAAAAATGCTGCAAATATCTGCCCAGAAATCCTCCCCATCTTTTGTGAAAACATTTCCCAGTCGCTTCACCGTGATGGGGCCAACAAATGCCAAGATTTGTCCCTTCGTGCTAAGCGAGAAATTGGCCTCCATTACTTTGTGATTCCTGCTCTCAGATTATAATGGCGATGTAGCTTTTCCTTCATTTCACTCAGATTAATAGGCTTCTGAAGCCTCTAGGCTCACGCCTATTGATGCCATCATTCATCCATCACATCATTTTCCCTCTCATTACTCCATTATGTACCACCCCTTCCCTCGCATGTAACGAAATCCTCAGGTGGCAAAATATTGCGTCATGCCACCTCCATTCTCATAAGCAAATTTCTCCACATCATGTAGCCTCCATTCTCATACACAAATTGCTCCACATGCCCATCAGCATATGCCACTCCACTTTTTCGATACTAATTTTCAAGACTTGGGTCTTCGCTATAGTTGATTGTCCTCCAATTCATGCTATCACTCTTTAGTGTTAGTGTTCACCGCTAGGGTTAGGTCCTTGGATCTTCAAAGAGATCAAATTTATTTTCTAATGATCCATCGACACTCACATTTGAGAGTCTGTCCGCCATGTCATTCACCGCTCTTGGTACATGTGAGACATTGAAGTCTTCAAATTCGACAATCAGATCCCAAATCCTTCTAATATGTTTGTTCAAGTACCAAATGTCCATCTGTCCTTTGGCTATACCATTCACAACTATGAGTGAATCCCCTTCCAAGTGAATTCTCTTGAAGTATAGTCTTTTTGCCATCATAATTGCCTCTACTGCTGCCAGACACTCAGCCTCATTGTTTATTCTGTCTCTTAGTCATTTAGCTCCCAGCGCCATAAATTCTCCCTTCTCATCACGTGCAATAAAGCCTATCCCTGAGATTCCCAGATTGCCACGTGAGGCACCATCGAAATTAATTTTGACCCATCCAAGGGATGGGGTTTGCAAAATACTCGGTTTAGGCCTCTGTCCATCTACCAGAGGTTGTGCCCTCCCTAGCCCATTAGCGGGCCATTTTGGGTGCAAAACATTGTGATTGCACGTTGGAGCAAATTTTAAACATTTAAAAATAATAATTTGAATTGAGAAATTATTGGCAGAAGTGGGTTATATTGCACACATGGTTAATACTAAATTGGAAAATTATTGGCGAGAGTGGGTGTATGCACCCTAAAATGGTCGCCTAGACTTTGGGCCCCATTTCTCAATTTATCAAATCCCTGAATCAATATTTTCAAATATCAACAATATCAATTATATCAATTTCCTTGATCAAATCAT
>MU227135.1:0-11557 GCA_018584345.1 Thuja plicata
TAGGAATCCATTAAACCATCATAGAAGGCGGATATTCGACAGACTTTGTAGTCGTGAATGCCCTGATAGACATGTATGCTAAATACATATTAAGTAATTAGCCTAGGGCATCAATCCTCCATGCGCGAATGAACAGTTACAGGCTTGGGGTTTTGGAACTTGTGTTTCCCAAGGCGGCATTCACATCCATCGGTGGGAAAGTAGGATACCCCACATTTTATGAAACCAGTGTTCAAAGCCAGAATTTTAAACTGTGATTACTAAAACCAGGAACCTTTAAAAGAATTCAAAACACTCCTATTCTATTGTTGTTTCAATCTTCATTCAATACATCACAAACAGTGCTAGATCTCGAAGACCATACCAATTCGCACAATGACTAAAAGTAATCCTTTGCTGCAGTCCTCCTTCGCATGCTCAGTCCTCCTTCACGCGTTGCAACCTAGCTAGAGCGTGGTAATAACGAAGTAGGTAGTAAAATGAAGTTTACTTTTCTTTTTTTTACTTTTATGCACGTGTTGGTCGAAATTTCGACCAACACGAGCATAAAAAAAAAAAAAGAAAAGTTATCTTTTATAATGCGACCAAATAAAACAATTTTGCTAGTTGGTCGCAAATTTTGGTTGAAATTTGGGGTCAAATCTATTAGTGCAAGAATTATCAAAATTTAGATCTTGAAAAACAATAAACTGATCAGTCACATTATCAAATCAAGTTGAAATATAAGCCAACACATTCTTGCATGTAGTAAATTTCCTATCAAGTGTCACTAGGCTCATGCCCTCATCATTTTATAAAAGCCTAGAAGTCATATCTTGATCTAATATAATTCTAACTCTAAAGTCCATGAAATTAGATATGGATCAAAGCTTCAAATCCTAGAATGCTTCAAAAACCAAATCAAAACACAAAGGCTCATTAGAACATAATGCATACTCTCTATTTTGAAAACCAAAAATTGGTAAGATGTCCCAATATCTGGGGATAACATTTTGACACTCCTAGACGGTCATCTAGATCCGACAACACTCTAAAATCTGATCACTCAAGGTTAGTACGAACTTGGCTCTGATACCATGTTAAATTTAGTGACCAGATCAGAACAATAATAACTTAAATAGATACACAGATAGATGAACACAATGACACAAAGAATTACCCTGGGAAAACCTCCCACTTGGAGGAAAAACCCAGCAATAATTAGATCATCTATTATTGGCTTTCAAATTACAAGTATAGACCTGCCAAATCTGTGATTTGCTGAAGATCCCTGATCAATGAAGCAAATCAAACAATATCAATATCATCAATGTAAGTAATAGATCACCAATACAAGGGTTAGATCAGATGTAGAATCAGATCTCAGACTTTAACAATCAGATTGTATTGTATTTATGAGCCTAGGTCAGATCTGATCATAAGTATATATGAATTGAATGTAGTAAATCTGATTCCGTTGTCTGTAACAAAAATCCTTATACAGTGAGTGTTTCCCTCTTGAGTTCACTGCCATGCTAGAATAGTTCACAAGTATTTGTACTCCAGATCGCAAAGATTGTAGTCCAGATCACAGGTATTGTAGTGTAGATCGCAAGTACTGTAGACCAGATCACAGGTATTGGAGTGCAGATCTCAAGTACTGAATCACTTGTATATTGATGCATATATTCGTTGTCCAAGTGCTCTGATCCCAAATCGTTGTTGCAAAAATTGAAATCAGACCAAGTCACTATGTGTTGTTGTATCTTTTGGTAATACAATGCTAGGCTTGATAGGTTAGTAATTACTGCTGTCTTTCCTTGTACTTTATGTGGAGTTTTTATGGAAACCTCCAATCACTTATTCCTTCATTGTCCATTTGCTCTTGATTGCTGGTATTGGCTTATTCAACGTCTTGGATGGTCTACGACCATTGGTCCTAACCTTTGTGGTCACTTCAAAGCATGACCTTCTTTTCATAAAGCTTCCACATTTGCGCCCCTTTGGGAGATTATCCCCTCTCTAGTCATTTGGAATATTTGGCTTGAAAGGAATGAAAGAGTTTTTACAAATAAATCTAATTCTTGGGTAGATGTGATCGGTAAAATTGAGAGCGTTATATCAGAAGTTATGCTTTCCTATCATTTCAAATTGATTAATTCCAAAAAAAACTTTTTCTAAATGGGATTTCTTCATTCACGACAATTGGCCTTTGTTGCAAACTCTTCCGCCTCATGGCTGTCATTCTTCCATCCCTTCTCCTTCCCGCTTAAATGTAACATGGTCAGCTCCCCCACCTAGATTTGTTAAACTTAACTACGATGGTGCCTCTAGGGGAAATTCAGGCATTTCTGGCGCTGGGATTGTTTTAAGAGACTCGAAGGGCAACATAATTAGAGCATCTTGCAAGAAATTACCTCTAGATTCTAATAATGTTGCAGAGTTTGAAGCCCTTCTTCTTGGTCTTTCTCTAGCAATCTCCATGAACCTTTTTAATCTCATTATCGAGGGCGACTCAATGGTGATTCACGACATTGTCTCCTCTAGAAAGACTTCCTCGTGGAAATTAAGATATAGGCTAGATTTGGTTCGTAACAAACTGGAAACCCTTCAAAAATTTTAATTGACTCATTGCTTTAGAGAAGCAAATATGGTTGTTGATTTTTTGGCAAATAAGGCTATTGATGATCCCATTCCGTTTCAAGAGGTGGATGAGTGTTTTCTTTCACATTTGACTTAACTGTCTTGATTACGCGTAATTACAATTGTTGCTATATTTTGCTCTAGCTCTCAGTTGCATGGTTCCACTTTCACTTTTCTTAGATTATGCTTGTTCATGTATCCTGAGCTTGTATATTTTATATTTGAGTTTTACACTACTACTAATTGATCTTGCCAGTTGGCTGTGAAGGAGTATATGCAGATCTCTAGATTGGTTCGCACATGTTCTTCTTTTCTAGACTTTGAAGGAATGTATTTACTTGTCTTCCTTCTGGAGATAACATCATTTCTAAGTTCCATCGTGTTGGATTAGCTTCCTTCTCCCTCTCTTCTATCTCTCTTGGTGGTTCATGCTGTGGGATTTGGGGGTGTGATAATTTGTATATCCTGGATAACCGATGGTTTATCTTCAGGCATGAGTCGGGGATTTATGTGGCTGTTGTTGTAATTGGCATTATGTGCCATGACCACTTTTGTATCTGGTAGTGTTTACGTTATCCAGGTTTGGCCTATTTTATAAGGTCCGCCTCATTGCATTTTGTTTCTTTACGGGCGCTGATGTTGTCGTTTTCTTTTCCAGGTTCTTTCCTCCACGAATCGTATTGACCCAGTGTAAAACAAAAAAATAAAATATAAATAACTAAATATTATTATCTTATTATTTTTCATAAAAATTTACATTTTAAAATAATAAAAAACAATACGTATTTCACATGTACATAAATAATAATCAAATTCATATTAAAGTTCTTTTAAATAAAAACTGAAATATATCTATGAATGTATTAAAATATGTAAACAGTAAGACGATAATGAGAAGACAAATACACTGCCCACAAAAAATATCATTTTGTCTTTCACAAAAAAGAAGATAATGCGAAAATTTGGGAAATTCTGTATTTTTTGAGCACTGTTTTTAACTTTTATTTTAAATTTTATGTGGGGGAGAAGTATGTTATTTTGTCATCAAATGCAATGAATCCACACAATTTAGTTTTATTATTTTTAAATTACATTATTGGTCTGTAATATGTTATTTTGTCTTCAAATGCAAAGAATCCACAGAGTTTACTTTCATTTTTTAAATTACATTATTGGTCTTCAATTGTCCCCTTATTCTGAGGACATGGCTCTGCACAGCAATGGCCATGGTGATGGCACAGATAAGAGGATCGCCACCCTGGCCATATGAAAGTCCATGCCATTTTCATAGTCGTTGCAATCAGCAGAGGGAACTCTTCAATGAAGGTTCTGGAAAGAGGAATTCATTTCATGGATTCAAGCATCAAAGACTTCAAGGTATGCTTTCTCTGTTCTGCACTGTCAATTGCAGTAATACCACTTTTGTTAAAACATGGAGAAAACTAAGACATGAGAACAAGGGCACACTTACATCCGATAGCAAGAGCACTGCCATAGACAAAACCTTGCGGAAAGAATGTAAGGAAAACCCATCGATAGATGCAGAAGGCATTTCAGAGGTTGCAGAGCATAGCAGCATTGGGATAGATTCGTCTAGCTATGTTTCTCTCTTGCAAGAGATTACGAACAAGAGAGCCCTTGCAGAGGGAAAACAGGTCCATGCACATGTTCTCAAGAGTGGACATACGGGTAATGGCTGGGTAGGAAATAAGCTTGTTGTTATGTACATTAAATGTGGAAGTCTAGAAGATGCACGACGAGTGTTTGACAAATTGTCTCACCGAAATGCTTTCTTGTGGTCTATTTTGATTGGAGCATATGCTCGCTGTAGGCTCTGGGAGGATGTCTTTAAGCTTTTGAATTGGATGCAAGGTTTAGGGATGAGGGCGGATAATATAATTGTTCCCAGTGTTCTCAAGGCATGTGCTGGTTTAACGGCTCTGGAGAAGGGCAAGGAGGTCCATGGCTATATCGTTAGAAATGAGTTTGAGTTGGATACTGTTGTTGAGAATGCATTAGTAGACATGTATGCAAAATGTGGACGTGTGGAATATGCGCGCCACGTGTTTGATCAAATGTCTGAGAAAGATGTGATTTCATGGACTGCAATTATTGGGGGATATGCCCAGATTGGGGTTAGTGAGGAGGCCTTGAGACTCCATAGTGAAATGGAGTTGTCAGGGGTGAATTCAGATGTAATTACTTGGAATTCAATGATGGCTGGATTTGCTCAAAATGGACAGGGTGATGTAGCCTTGAAACTTTTAAATCGGATGCAAGTATCGGGTTTGAAACCAGACGTGAACTCATGGAATGCAATTGTTACAGGCTGTGCCCAAAATGGGTATGCTGAGGAAGCACTGGAAGCTTTTTATCAAATGCTGTTGGCAGGCGTTGAACCCAACTCGGTAACCATTTCAGGTGCTGTCTCTGCTTGTGCCGACTTAAGAACTCCGTGCCCGGGCATTCAAATTCATGGGTATGTGATTAAGAGTGGATTTCAGTCCAATGTTTTCGCTGGTAGTGCCCTAATAGACATGTATTCGAAATGCTTGAATATAGATTGTGCACGCAAAGTATTTGAACGAATACCTGAAAAAAACGCCGTACTATGGAATGCCATGATTTCAGGATATGCATATAATGGACATATTGATCAAGCATTGGAACTCTTGCATGAAATGAATTTGGCTGGCATGACGCCTGATGTGATCACATGGAATGCCATCATCACAAGCTATGCGAAAAAGGGGCAAGGTTATAAGGCTTTGGAACTCCTTTTTCAAATGCATGCAGCAGATATAAAGCCAAATGTCATTTCATGGAATTCTCTGATTGCAGGTTGTTTGCGACATGGTAATGATGAGGAGGCGCTGAAACTTTTCCATCAGATGCAATTGGGAAGCATACCACTTGACTCGGGCTCATGGAATGCAGTGATAACAAGTTGTTCCCAAGATAGCCACAATGAGAAGACTTTGAAACACTTTTTTCAGATGAAAATAGCACCTATAAAATCCAATCCGGCTACAATTGCCAGTGTTCTCTCGGCCTGTGCCAGCTTAATGGCTTTGCAACATGGGAAGGAGGTTCATGGTTATATTCTTCGGAATGCATTTGAGTCTAATGTCTTTGTGGGAAGTTCTTTAGTTGATATGTATGCGAAATGCCAGTGTGTAGAAGCTGCAAGAAGGGTGTTTGACATGCTGCCTCAAAGAAATGTGGTTCCTTGGAATGTGATGATTGGAGCTTACACTCAGATTAGGCACACTGATGATGCCTTAAAACTATTTCATCAAATGCAAGAAACTGGTCTGAAACCTGACTTGGCCACCATTACCACCGTTTTACCAGTATTTAGCAACCTTATGGCTCTGCAAGAGGGTAAGCAGGTTCATAGTTACCTTATCAGGCATGCCATGGATTCTGATGCATTTGTAAGGAGTGCTCTGATAGACATGTATGCCAAATGTGGAAGTATAACAGATTCACGTCGTGTGTTTAACCAAACATATGAAAGGGATGTGGCTGTATGGAATGCAATGATTGCAGGGTATGCTATACATGGGCTTAGTGAGGACGCCCTCACAATCTTCCACCAAATGCAATGGTCAGGCGTAAAGCCAGATCATATAACCTTCACTACGGTTCTTTCTGCATGTAGCCGTTCAGGCATGGTAAGTGAGGGTTGGCAATATTTCTATTCCATGGCTAAAGATTATGGACTTAAACCAAGTGTAGAGCATTACACGTGCATTGTTAATCTTCTTGGCTTTGCTGGGAATCTTGATGATGCGCACAAGCTAATTAACAGTATGCCTTTTGAACCTGATGCTTGTATATGGGGAGTTTTGCTTCATGCCTGCAGACAGCATAGCAATGTAGAGTTAGGGGAATATGTAGCGAAACAACTTTTTGAGTTGGAACCTGAAAATGTCGGAAATTATGTGCTATTATCAAACATTTATGCTGCAGTTGGCAGGTGGGCCGATGTACGAAAGGTGAGGGATATGATTAAGGATAGGAGATTGAAGATAAGGCCGGAATGCAGCTGGATTAAAGTTAATAATAGGGTTCATGCATTTCTCGTAGGAGACAATTCTCACCCAGAATTAGAGAAAGTTTCTGCAAAATTCGATGACTTGACCATCCAGATGGAAGAGGAAGGGTTTGTGCCTGAAAATCACTTAAAGTTTACCCAGAAGGATTTTGATGGAGAGGATTACATTTTCTGTGGGCACACTGAGAAACTAGCCATTGTCTTTGGGCTTCTCAACACACCGTCTCAAACACCCATTCGAGTGATAAAGAATCTTCGCATGTGTGTTGACTGTCATATGACAGCCAAGATCATCTCGAGGATTACAGAGAAAAAAATACACGTTAGGGATACTTGCCGTTTCCATTATTTCAAGGATGGAGCCTGTTCATGTAGAGATTCCTGGTGACAAAAATGATAGAAGCTAGTAAGAGTTGGCTTTTGTTATAACAGGGGTATAAATGCTATTGCACTTGAGGTGGTAGTCATGAACTGGATGATGCTTTTGATGTGCCTGGCATCTGGGCTTTACCAAACAAGCTTACATGGCGACTACCAAACAATTACCATCTCTTTCTCCAGAATTGATGGGTGAATATATAGCCATTTCAATCATTCGTTTAAATGGAACGAATGCTATTGGTAGCACTAAGGCAACAAACATAATTCTTCTTCCTAATAAGCGTATGCCCAACTATGTTAATCATTCATTAATGGAACAGGGGCTACTGGGATTTGGTGGCACCGAGGCAACAAGCATATTTCTGTCACCGGAGAAGCAAATTAACATTATTTACCCAAAGTATCAGACAGGGCCAGGTAACGGCCCTATGTTGCATGGAAGTTACCGGGTTTTAAAACTCTAGCATAATTATCAGAGATCCGGAAGAAGACATAAGATTTCTAGATGTTGTTTTTTATCATCATTTTGACTGGCTCTTAGTCTCTATTATCTTGATGATTGATCATGAAGTATAATCTAAAATGATGATAAAAAACTCAGAAACAGTCAAATGCAGAAGCAACATCAAAATTCAGAAGACATATTGACAAAACATCAGCCAAACGTATAAATGATGAGTCCACCAAAATTTGAAGCAGAAAGCCTGTCCTTGCAATCTTTTCAGGTAAATTCATCAACTCTTATCTGAATTTTGGGGAAAAAGTCAAGCCCATTCATAGAAATATATTATTGCAGGAAGAAATTAGTCTTTACTTTTCTCTAATTACACGAGATTCAATTTATTTGATTAAAAACTCTCATCTACTGCCTTTGCTTTGTGCATAAACAACCTTCTCTTTCCTTTTTTTTTTCTTGTTGCAGATTTATTTCAAGGCCCGCCTTGGACGAGATGGTTTATTACATTGAAGAATGATTTCAATTGAGACAGAAGCTGCTCCATTCCTTCCAGTTAATAAGACCGATACAGTTTTTATGAATTTCTTGATTAGTTTTAAAAATTGTCTGTCCAAAATATATGTAGTAACCTTAATTGAGTTCCAATCAGGGAATTATCTTTTTTATATTCAATATATGCTTGAGGGAAAGACTTGGAAAGCTTGTAACATGCTAAACCTAGCTACTCATAAAACAACAAATACCAAACAAATCATATGAAATATAATTTTTCAATTTACCATTATTACAGCAATTAACTCCCTCTTATTCATACGTATACTATAATGTCTAATAATTAACATAACTACATTATTATAAGTATTAATGTGTAATTGAAAAAACTACCTTCACAAACATGGACATAACTAACAAAATAGATTTTTAATGTTTTAAAAGGAAATTACTTGATAACTGAATTAACTAACCAAATATATGAAAGCACAACCTATACAAATGATAGTGTTTGGTCTTGTTCCTTTTTTGATATTGAACTTGATGTCATACAGGGAGAGGGAGACCATTATTAGAGGTTTTACCTCCCATCCATTTACCTTTCGGTTTTTTGCACAACTTCCTTTCAAAAGTGGCCTTACTCTACACGAGAGGTGTAGAAATAGGATCCAGATTATCATTGCCCTCCGAGTCTTGGTGTTTAGAACCCGTAACAATTTTAGTTGGTCATGTCTTATAGACATCCACGCCTATGAGAATGACCTTCTAGACTATACTTGTACTACTGGTTCTGTTGAACGCACTTTAGATGCTGAGAGGGGCCGGGGGGGGGGGGGGGGGGGTGGTGGTGAATCAACATAAATCAAAATCACACTCGAGTAAACAACTAACTTCAATATTCACCACATGTAATATTAAGAAAGTAATGAACATAACTAGCAACACATGAACACTGAGATTTTATACGTGGAAAACCCAAACCGGGAAAAACCACGGTTAGCACTTATCCACAAAGATAGTTCACTAATGTATATAGTCTGATTACAAAAGATGGTAGGAGCTCACTGCTTCGGACTTGCAATCAGAGGCTCACTGCCAATACAACAATAAATACAGAAAATACAGATAGCGCTGCTTTGACTTGCAAACAAAGGCTCACTGCCAAAGTAGCAAGATACTGCAAAGAAATTATACACCCATGACTCACTATCCTAGGGACAAAGTAAATACAACTATTCACAATAGAGATATTCTCCTGATAATGTAGTCGATCTGCACAACACTGTCAACCTCAGCAACACATTGTTACTAACCTTTCTTCTTTGCCACTATCACCGAACTTTGCTCTTCTAAAACTCTGCATATAGATCTCCATTGGTTCTCTCACAACACTCTCACTTACACTCATACATTTTGTCAGAGCAAGTAGGTTTCCACAACCCATGAGATAAGTTTGTATGTTATTTTCGGATTCGATTGTGTGAGTTTTTTTGCATCAACGTTTTAGATCACACTTAGGATGATAGTCAACATAAGGAAAAAAATAAAATAAGTTACAGACCTAAACTGTCTAAAAAGAAGGGGGGAGGGTTGAAGAGGAGAAAGAAAGGTCAAGATGAGTCAACCAAGAGTCAATGAAAGGACAAAAAAGGATTAAAAAATAAAGGAAACATCGAGACAAACCACTAAAAAAGAAGATATTTTTTTTAAAAACAAATTAAGCATAGAGAAAGGAGAGGAGCTAACTATGCGTAAAAAGAGCACTCTAAGAAGAGCACAAGAAACGATAATAACAACAAAAGGACACACACACAAAGAAAGAGATAAATAAGTTAGATATATACATTATAAATGTATGGATTGATACATTAGGAAATGATAAATATAAGAGAAAAATGCACATACAAACATACACATACATGCATTTATACACGCAATGAAAGATAATTAAGAGAGAAATAAGCATGTACACACACACAAACAAAAAGATAGATAAATAAGTTAGATATATACATTATAAGATACATTAGGTGAAGATAAATATGAGAGAAAAATGCACACACACACACATGCACACACATGTATATATTTATATGTATGTATGTATGTACACACACATAAATCTCTATATGTGTGTAAATATCTAACTTATTTATCTCTTTCTTTGTGTGTGTCTGTGTGTGTGTGCGTGTGTAAAATTTAGATATATACATTATAAATGTATGCATTAAGATGCATTATAAAAAGATAAATATGAGAGAAAAATACACACACACACACACACACACACATTCGTTCTTGTGTGTGTGTGTGTGTTTTTGTTCTTATATAAAATTGTATATAAATATATAAGAAAGAAGCGTTGAACAAGCCAAATAATTGAGAGGGGGGCGGGTATCAGTTATTCCAAAATTATTTTCACAAATTTTAGTGAACTGGTAAATACTTTTAAGCAATCAAAAACTTATAACATACATGAACATTAAAGTACAAAACATCAACACCATGAACACTAGTATTTACGTGGAAATTCAAAATGGAAAAAAGCCACATAGAAAACAATTCTCATGAAAAGAACCCATGTTAAGGTTATTTTTACAAGGTCTCACTGCTGGTTTGTTCACTGTAGGTAAGGCTCACTGTCGGTAGGCTCACTGCTGGTTGGGCTAACTGCCCTAATACAAAAGATTTATACAAAAATAACTTACAGACTAAATGTGAACTGATTATAGTTGCATATGCATATGCATGAGACAGTTCTAGTTGAAAGCTTAGTAATATCTGAATGTAGCGAATCCGGTTATAGATCTTCTGCAGTAGCTCCTTATCCTTCTGCAAAACTAAACAGTTCCTTCTGTTGCAAGCCTTAGCTCTATCTTCGCAATAACCTCCAACCTTCTTACTTCTGCTCACACAGATTACCACCAATGATGAACAAATACATTCGCATCATACTGCCTTTAGCAATATCACATGATCTCCACATTATGATACAAAGTGATTTCCATATATATCATAACAATAATACATATGTCGGCCTAGCCACAAAACATGTCAACTTGAGTTACAAAAGATATTACATCATAGTTTAACATGCTAGCACCAGACCTAAAGAATAGGTCATACATATGAAAACTTCACACCACATAACTGTTACCCAAATTTTCCTCATCTGGTAAAATTGGCTACAGGTGGAGTAAAATGAGGCTCCCATGAGGGTTGAGCCCAGCCTGTGAAAGACCTTAGGTTTCTGGTCTTGGTCATGTCCTCTGCATATCTTTTCAGTTCCCTGTTTTGCCTTGTCCAGGGATTTTTTTAGTGGCGATTATTCGTCAATTGGCGAAAAAAAACACCGTATACTAGTTGACCGGTTCGCCCAGATTTTATAAAATAGTCATATTGTGGTCGGAATGTTCGCCACTATGATTACGCAATTTTAGTTTGGTACTCGGGTTCTTCGCCCATATTTCTCTTTAATGTTTACTCTTATTCGCCACAGAATTAATTGAGTGTCTCTTTTGACGATCATCATTCGCCAAATTCCC
>MU227135.1:22705-45306 GCA_018584345.1 Thuja plicata
CAAATGACATGTGATTCGCCACAATTTTATAAATTTTGGGAGGGGGGGGGGTTCCTTAAAGTTATCCCTGCGTTCGATTAGCAGCTACCTGACTTCCGATGCACACGTGTCCCACTATGGATGTCAGGTGTGTATGTTCTGATTTAATGTTTTTGAGTAATGTCGATGCATTCTTCTTTAATACCTTTGGAAAAGGCCATACCCTCTGCCATTAATGCCCATAGGGCTCCAATGGAGCCCAACTTGGCAAGTCCATTTAAGCAAAGTGATAGCTTGCCGACTTCATATCCGCCGCTCAAAACCTTCTCCGAGGCCTTGGAAAATTCTTCCTCTACTGTCTGTGCTGGAGCTAAATTCAATACCATATGACAAAATGAAGCGAACGAACCAGGTAAGGAATCTATGAATACTCTGACATCCTTCTCCATTGCTCCAAATTCTGAAATGGCTTGTGAGATTGAGAAGTAAAAGAATAGATTCAAGAATTGTGCGATTTTCTTTTCCATGGTTGAACCTGAAAAGAGCTTGGCTCGTAAATTTCTTGATGACTGGTACCATAAATTTTGGAATCTAAAACTAGGGCACCACATTTCATTTTGTAGGCAAATTCAGAAAGGGTTGTTTGTTATTTTCTTTAAAAATTTTGAATCATAGGAATTCGTTACTAAGAAACAATATTGGACCATGGGTAATTCATCTTTCTGTGCCCTAGCCTGGACGCTGAAAGCTGTTCATGAGGAAGTTATGGCTCTTTCAGCCCCACGCTAGATAATTGTGAAAAAAAATTCCTCCATTTCTGTGGAGGTTTCTCCACCATCTTCTTGAACCGCTGGGGAAGGTTATTCGAGTTGATGAGACTACTTGACTGGTCACCCATATGGACGCAAGAGCTCTGGTATCTTTAAAACCTAGTATTGACATCCCTTATGCTTTGGATATTAGCATTTCTGAAGAATCCTATTCCTTCCCATTAGAAATACTGGGAGGGTTAAATGTGTGTTTCCTATGTAAAAAGGAGGGTCACCTAAGGAAGAATTGCCCCATCATTAAGCGTAAATCTAAATTTGTGATGCCTTCTTCATCCCCTGTTACCAATAGTACGAAGACCTCTGAAATGACATTGAACTCCACCTTGACCTCTATAACACCTCAGATGGCTACCCATAAGGCGAATGATATCTCTCCCACTCATACCCAGTAGAACACCTCACCCTGGTTGGATACTCCTGATGGCGTGCAACATTGCATAGAAAACCCTCTAACTAGCATCCAACCCGACGATTTTCAATTGGTAACAAAAAAAACCAACAAAAGGAGGAGGAAGGCCAATAAACAGGGAAACATGGATGAAATTTCTCCCCTTGCCTCTCCTCCAGTTATATTTGACAACTCTCCCAATGGTAGCTTCCCCAGTGATTCTACATCTCCCGTAGCCGATACCCTAAACATTGATAAGGACCAAGACCAACACTTCCCTCCGAAAGATTTAAAAGAAATTGAAGATGACTATATTCTAGAAATCCTCCCTGCTGTTACTAACCACTCTAAGATTTCCAACCCTAAGGGCCATGCGCCTTCTCATAACTCGGCCTCCAAGAACAATGACTCTGCTATTGATATGGAGGTCATTGTGCCTTAGGGATGAGACAATGATGACCTTGATTAGAAATTTGACATACCCAAATCCAAAAGAAGAGGTCGCCCCATGGGCTCAAAGAATAAAACATCCATTGCAAAGTTAGATGAGGGGATTGCCTCTACTACTTCCACTCATCTCAATGTTGGGTCCACTTACCTAAGTTGTGCTCCTTCCTCCATTGGCTCACCATGAATTGCATATCCTAGAATATTAGGGGACTTGAGTCCCCAGACAAAAAGTTTATTATTAAAATATTTTTGGATACTTTAAAATCCATAGACATACTTATGTTGCCAGAACTTAAAGCTGTCGGTTTCATGCTTGAAGTTAATCTTGATTTCATCTGGAAAGAGGTCATTAAAGTTTATACTGACCATCCGAAAGGCAGGGTGGGGTTGGTTTGCTGATCAATCCTAAATGGGCCAATTTCATTAATAGCAAAGGTGTATCCCCTTGTAACAGGGCCACCTGGGTTATTATTAACACCAGTAATCTCACTTTTGGAATTTTTTCCTTATATGCCTCCAATGATGTCAGGGAGAGATCGACCCTCTAGTCTTGGTTATTCCCTCCCTGATATACCGTGGATTATTGAAGGAGATTTTAATATGGTTGAGTCTTAAGTGGATAAAGTTGGCGGGTTCCCCTTCTCTTGGAAGGATGGGGAGAAAGGGCATTGGCATAATATGAAACACTCTAAATCTCTGTTTGACCCTATTGAGGGTAATGTATTTTTTGACAACAATCCCAGGCACACTTGGTGCAATTTCTAGCAAGGCCCCTCCTGGATATATGCTAGGCTTGACAGATTTTATACAAACAAGAAATGCTTCTCCTTCCTCCCCGATCTGAATGGTAACTTAGTTACTGTGACCCCCACCTTTCTCTCTGACCACCATCCTATTTATGTTTTGGTTAAGATTAACAACTACCTTGCTCCTCCCAAGTCTTGCTGCAATAGATTCATCCTTAACTCCTCTCCTCTCAAAGACATTGATGTTATTTCGGCCATTCATCTTATTAGAAATATTAATAAGAATTGCTCTTCCTCCCTCTCCAATACTGATATGTGGGAGCACAATATGCATGCCTGGCATGCCCTACTCCAAACCATCGGGAAAAAAAGCCAAAGATTACAGGTTTACTGAGAAAATCCTCTCCTCCAATCTAAGATCGGCCAAGCTTGACATTCAATCTAATCCATCTGATTGTGACCTCATCCCTATTTTCTCTAGGGTGAGAGATGAGCTTAGGCAATACCAGTAGATTAGAGTCCGTGGAGCCAACATTAGATCCAAGGCTCACTGGCTTCAGCAAGGTGACAGGGGTACCAAATTTTTCTTTAACCTTCTGAAAAAAAAGAATGCTAATGAAGCCATTAAGAGGCTTGTGGCTGATAATATTGAAATAAACACTTTAGATGGGATTAAAGAAGCCTTTTCCTCTTTTTACCATAGCCTCTTTACCTCTGAAGACACTGAAGAAACCATCTCTCTCAGAGAGAATTATAGGACTATCATCCCAACTAGGATCTCCTTCCAAGATTTTGAAATTCTTGGACAAAGCATAAATTTGGAAGAGATTGAGAAAGCCATTAATACCATGAAGAATGACAAGGCTCCAGGGCCCAACGGTCTTCATGTTGAATTTTATAAACCCAACATTGGCTGGATTTGCAATGACCTATTTGATATCTATAATGAAGCATATACCAGAGGCACTCTAGGGAGTTTTATTAACAAAGGGATCATTAAGCTGATCCCTAAGGAGGGTGATAAGGCTCTTATTAAAAACTAGCACCCCATTACCCTGCTTAATGTTTCATATAAAATCCTTGCTAAAATCATGGCTTTCAGACTTGAAAAAATTCTTCCTAAGTTTATAAGCTCTACACAAACTGGGCTTATCAAAGGGAGATATATCCTTGAGAACCTCATAACTAGCTGGGAAGCTATGAACTGGGCCAAGGTATCCCAACAAAACTCTGCTATGCTACTGCTGGACTTTGAGAAAGCTTATGACAAGACTGGATGGGGTTTTATTATCATGATGCTTGAGGCTTTTGGTTTCCTGAATGTTTTCTGCAACTATATTAAGTTATTACTCAAAGATGCTTCTGCTTAGGTGGATGTTAATGGATTTTTATCTGAATCCTTTACCCTGGGTAGATCCATCAATAAAGGTTGTCCCCTGGCACCTGCTCTATTTTTGATTGCCTCTGATGCCCTCTCCTGCATTCTTAGAGACATGTCCCTCTCCCCAGTGGTTAAAGGTATCAAATTGCCCAATAATGATAACCTTATCAATTGCCAATTTGCTGATGACACCAATATCTTCTTTTAATTAACTAAAGAAAATTTCACAGTTCTACATAATAAACTTAACACTTTCTATTCCATCTCGGGTGCTTGATTGTCCCAACCTAAGTCAATCTACCTTGGCTGGGACAATCAACCACCTGACTGGTTCTATAAGTATGATTTTCAGTGGGGAGGCCCCCATAAAATTGTAATATATCTGGGCATCGGACCCTTCTCAGTTGAGCCCTCTCTTAAGGAAATGTGGCTTTGGGTGAAGGAGAATATTACTAATAAACTTAATAAATGGTATAACAGATCTCTTTCATTGGCTGGAAGGGTGCAGGTTTGTCCAAAAATACTTTCTTCCTACAATATATAATACTCTTCCGCTTGGATGTTTAATAATTATCAAATTCTGGAAATACAAAAGACTATTAGAAACTTTCTTTGGTCTGATGGCAAAGGCAATTAAAATTTTCATCCTGTGAAATGGGACTGGTGTCATATTGACAAGCACCTTGGAGGGATGGGATTAAAAGATCTCAAAACTCAGGGGATGGCTTTGGCTACCAAGTTGATCTTCCACTGTTTAGATGGGGATGAACCATGGAAGGTTCTTATGAGATATAATATTGAGAATGGATTCCCAAGGAAGGCTAAATCATGGAAGAATCTCCCATTTGGTGACCTCCTTACTGGAGACTTCCCTATTAATGTGCAAGGGTATGCGGTTTTTAAAACCATTTGGAAGGCATGGGAGTCCATTAAAAAAATTATATCTAATAAGGCCTTTCATGATCATAATCATCTATATGGGGAAAGGTCGGTTTGGTGGAATCTCCACCTCTCGGGTAAACCCATGGCTTTGTCTCAAGGCTGCTCTGCTAAAATTTGGAACAATATGGGCATCTCTCAACTAATTGATCTCTTTGAAAGTGACTGCCTTATTGGCTGGGAAGAGCTCAGAAATAGATACAATATACCTTTGTATAAAAAAAACTTACAATATGATTGTCAATGCTTGCAAGGACCTCCCTTCTACTTGTCATATTGACTCCCACAGGTTTATGGATATCAAATGGCCGGAGGGCTCTATAATCTCTAAAATTAAAACCAAAAACGTTTACTATATCCTGAATAACAACACGGATATTATTGAGCATGTTAATAAATTCTGGTATACCAATCTGGAGGTTAAGTGTTAGAAAAAATTCTTTAATCAACTTTGGAAGGCTCCTATTGACCCTAAAATAATATGCTTCAAATGGCTTATGACTCTCAATAGAATACCTCTTTGCAAAGACCCAGCCAATACAGAGCTCTGTAGCCTTTGCAAGCTTCTTGACTCCTGCAGACATATCTTACTTGATTGTAAATTTGCTAAAGAGGTTTGGAGTATTTTTTGGCTTTACTTATCCTAAATATCTTGATATTTTTGAAATTATTAATGGTCATATTCATGGTTTAAAAAAGGATACTAATATGATATGGAGCATTTTATCTTCTAACATCTTATGGAAAATTTGGAAATGCAGGAATGAAGAGAGGTATCAGGATATTGCTAGATCCCTTACTGAGTCCTTTCAGAAACTCATTTGTTTCAAAATTTCTTTGCAGGTCTATATCAACATGATGATTGAAAAGGAAAAGCTCAAAATGTTCCTTCAAATGGGGCACTCCACCATGTTTGTGTTCGAAATGAAGGATGGGTATGCATGGCAGAGGCATATGGACAACCTGGATATCTTTGAAAAGACCATAAAGAAACTTCATAAGGAAATTAGAAAGAATAAGAACACCATTGACGACTAGATTTACATGCTGTCCCAGATCGAGGCGAAGAAAAACATTGTCTGGATGGAGGGCACCTTGGGATGGACAGCCTGGGTGGAAACCCATGAAGACATTCTGCACTAGTTTCTGTTTCTTATGCACACTTTGCTCATATTATGTATTTGATGTTATAATACTTTGATGACTCTCTCCATGTGAGGCTCTGCTTCCGGTTTTGTCTTTTCTGTTTTGAATTATTGTATACTTTGAAACCCTTATGATTAATACAAAAAATCAATGTAGTGGGGGGATAATTTAGTGATTGATAAATTAGAATGTTAGTGGAAGGAGAGTAACATTTTTAAAGGTATGGTTAGCTATTGTTTTATAAAGAGGTTGAACTTTATGAAAAAATAGTTGAAAGTATGGAATAAGGAGTCGTTTAAAACTAATTTCATAGAGAAATTATTAGTAGATATTGAATTGTGCAATCTGAATGAAAAGATATTTAAAAGTGACATGTATAAGGTAGATTTCTTGAAAGAAAAAGAGTTGAAAGAAAAGTTTGGGTTGCTTGCAAGAGAGGAATTATATTGGAAAGATAAAGCAAGGAAAATTTGGATCAACTCGGGAATTGTAACAAGTGCCATGTAGTGGCATGTACTTGCCGTAATTAGTTATCATTATAATTATATATATAAATTTAATTATAACGATCTCAGATCAGTGAGTAGGAACTATTTGAGAATAAGAAAAAAAAAAAAAAAATAGAACACAACAACTGTTAAATTAGACATATCCACTAGCAATCACTTTAAATATCTCTTTTGATAAAATCTGATAGAAAAAACTAGAAACCACCATAACATAGATTTTGAATTGTTAACCACTAATAAAGAAGCTAGCATTGACCTATTGTCAATAAGCCTAGAGGGACAATATCACACATAATTACAATTTTAATATATTACATTTTATCCAGAAATTTTTATTTTATTTTTTGAAATTACCTTTAATGGATCAAATTTCCTTAATATCCATATTGTTTGTGACACTGTACATGTTTTTCAAGCTTTGTAATGAATCACCATTCAAAATATAATTTTTGGTTTAAAATATTATAAAACATACAATATAAATGATTATTTTTTAGAATTTTATTTTCATATTAAATTACATCTAATATTATTTTACATTTTATTGTTATAGAGTAAATTCAGAATTTTATTTTACAAATGAATAGTAGAATTGAATTTTTGTATAATAAATTAACTGTATTCTTTATCTTTATCTTTTTAAGAAAAAGATAATAGGATTTAATAGTTTGTAATTACAAAAATATGATTAGAAACTCTCCAAAAAAACAAATTTGCAGAAGCTCCAAAAAAGGGGTCATATAAGACGAAATCAATTGAACCAATCGTGATTGAGATAAGTAATTTATATCATATATTTAATTCATAAATAAATATTTCAACTTTAGAAATAAAAAATAGTGACTTATGATTGGTTGATTGATGCAAAACTAATTCACTAATTGTGCAAAGTGAATGCAATAGTATAGCTTACGACAAGTACAATAAGAAGTTCTTTTGTGCGTCGATCAAGGTGAAAAGAGAAATGAACAAGATTGAGAGGGTTAAGTTGATTAATGGTCAGTTGTGTAGAGAGAAAGATAGCATCAGGGAGGTCGTGTACTTCATTTTCATCACTGTTGAGTGATGCTCCTTATCCAAATAGACTTCAGTGTGGGGAGACTCTTGATGTTATCGTGGAAAATATTTTTTTTGATGATACTTACATGTTGTTGGAACCATTTTATCTTGCAAATGTGAGGGTAGAAACCTTTTAGCTTCATCTTGGTAAGGCTCCAAGTCTAGACAATGTTCCGGGAAAATATTATCATTGTTGATAAAATTCTATTGGAGTAGATGAACTTTGTCTAGCTAAAGATATAAGGTGTGGGTGTGAATTTTTTAGAGACATTCATGAATAACACATTCATCATGCTAATCCAAAGAAAAGATGAGTGTGAAACAATGGGTGATTACAAGCCAATTTTACTTAGAAGTTCAATCTAAAAAATAATATCCAAAGCTTTTGTGGATAGGTTAAAAAAGACATTGTGAAAGCTAATTTTGGAAGAACAAAATGGTTTCACTCCTAGGTGTGACATTTTAGAACATTATTTTAGTGGAAAAAATTATCCATTTGATCAAGGTTGACTTTCTAAAAGGTATGGTTATTAAAATTTATGTTAGCAAGGGATATGATAAAGCCTTTCATGATTTTTTATTGGTCATTTTCAGAAGATTTGGTTTCACTATATGATTTTTTTGAACTAGTTAATGGGCTACATTTATTGGTATGTCTTTGTCATTGATGTCAAATGAGATAATCTTATTTATGTAAGGCATTGGAGGCACTTGACATGAAATAATGAGTTGTGAAGAAGTTCTGGCTAGGTTGAGATGTGAGTTTTTTGAGTGTTAGTATCATTAAAAAGATAATATCTCCTCATCATGAAGATGACAATAAGATCAATATGACATTATCATAGATTTTAACGAGTAAACAAGGTTTTGCAATCAAGGTAAGTTGAGGAATTTGATAAGGTGTATCTTTTGGCAAAATGGTCAGTGCTCCCCTCGGAATTCGTGACAAGGGACTAACCATCTCTTGTAGATTCTATAAGTGTAGTGGTTGTATCTGACATTGATAGTTGGAAGAGCCTTCAGAGCAGTCATACAATCTGTGCGATGAAGAGGGCACCTTGTTGAGGATAAGAATGAGGCGGCAGCGGCTGCACATATCATGGGGGAGCAGTGGAATTTTGGAATGGCGGCGGATACCCAGTTGCTATTTGTTGCGGAGGCTGATATTCAGGGGCGAGATACAGTGGAGTCTTGGATGCTGGAACTTCCTGCCCGGCCTTGGGGGATACATCTTCCTTCCTCTTCTTCAATTTACGAGTGCTAATTTTAATACTGATTTTAATCCTGAGCTATTCAACATGTAGAGAATTCAAATGCCCTTCTCCGATTCAAATTTGGAGGCTTTGAAAGACCTCTCCGATGCATTGAGCACGTAGATTTGCAAAAGAAGAGTTCGTGCCAAATATAATTTAGTCATTCAGCATTTGACCCCGTCTGTTTCGCATGTAAGTTTAAATTATTTTCCTAGTGTGTGGCCCTGCATCAAAGGTACTCTTTAGTGATTGTGAAGGGATGAATTACTTCACGCATTTTTAAAAGCCCTGGCCTGTGGGTGTCGAACATAAAACAAAATATCACAAAATATCAATTAAGGCACCGTCTACCCAGCCGACAATACATGCTGCCATTGGCCAAACCCCATCGGCATCATCATCCATAGGCGCTGTCACAATAAAATGGGAGCCGTCAGCCCTGAGCACATCGGATATGTACGCTGGGAAATTTGAGTATAGTTCATCTGCTGGACTGTCAGTACAGCGTAGTTTGCAGTCAGCTGATCCCAATGACCAACTCTCGTAGGTGATTATATTTATTGGTTCATCTACGCCAACACTGTTCTTTAATGTTTAACGCGCCAAATTTTTTATGTCAAATTTTCCTCTCTGTGTGCCATTTCCAAACAAACTAAAATTTCTTCTGAGCAAAATTTTGATTTCTGATAAAAATATTGCAGCGTAGGGTTTCGTCTGAATGTGGAGGCCCACGGTTGGAATCAGGTGCTTCATTATCATATTGAAAATGGAAAAGCCCCTTGATATTTTAATTATTCATATACGTAATCTAAACGTGCGTGTATGTAAAATCTTGCAAATGACAGACATTTTGGTTCAATATGGGAGTTGATCATTTGGAGCCTACATTAAGAATACATGTTTGAATAAGGTACATAAAATCCTTTTTTTTTTCTCTATACATAGAATCCTTATTTTTTCTGTGTCTAGAAATGAAATTTTTTATTTTTTTTTAAAATAATTAAATCAAATCTATTAAATCTCATATTTTTGGTCGATTGTTAAAGGAAGGTTATTCAAAGAGGAGAGCCACTGGTCCACGACTTAAATTGACCAGCTTACAAGTTCTTGATTTGACCAACTTACACATTTGTCTTAAGGAGGAAAAGTGAGGACAGACTAGGTTGGTATTCTAGAACTGCTTTACTTGAATTTTTATATAAAAATTCTTTAGTAAACCCATTTCAATTCTCCCGATTTGAAATCTATATAGGGAAAATATATTTGATGTGAACCCAATAGAAACATAAATTTATTTCAATAAAATGAATATTTCTATCTTTTATTGAATATTATAATAATTAAATATGTTTTTATTTATTAGTTGTAAAATCTTTTATATATATATATATATATATATAGAATAAGTAGTTTAAAACTTTTTAAATTATAGATTAATATTCTTTTAATTTGTCAAAATTTCATTGAAAATTCTTGAAGATAATAAAATACATTTTAACAATCTGTTTTTTTTCAAACGTTCTCTTATATATTTGTTATAATTTTAATATTAATTTACTTCATTGACTTGGTAAAGAACCCAATCCAACACAACTCACCATCGAAATGTTGAAGAATATCAACAATTACACTTAAGATCCCACCAGATAAATCTGGAGGGAGTTTCGAACCCGAGACGATGGGGGTAATCCACAACCTCAAGCCTCCACTCCCCACCGTTTGAGCTAGCGTCCGAAGACCATCATAAGTTAATATTATATTTAGATCGTGAACTAAATAAGTTAATGGCTGAATTTGATGCCACTTTTTGGATTAGTGATGCACAAAAAGACCTTGGTAATATTTCTATAAGCAAGCATTTGTAGTCCAAGCCTATTGTAAATCACGAAACAAATAAAAATAATTATTTATAAGAGGAGAGCTTATAGTATAAATGGTAATTAGATTAAATTTAATTATAGAGATCTTGTTTTCACATTCTCTTCTTTTTAATTTTGTGACAGTTTATTTCATATTTTGATGAAGAGTAAAAATTATATAAATATATTTTCCAACAAAATATATTTATTATTTTATATAAATATTTTATTTATTTCAAAATATTTAAATCAATTAATTTCTTGATAGATTCCATAGGTCATTTATCTAGTTCAAATTCCAACTTGCAATTTAAAATAAATTTTTATTTCCTTGCAATTATAAATAGGTAAACAAATTACATAATAAAAAAACCTAATAAACCACATCAATAGATGATAGGTAGCAATAGTAAAAAAAATTCAAATTTGATATTAAAGAAGGAAGGAACATTCAAATAAAACCAATTTAATTGGTACAAAAGCATTTGTAGTCCAAGCCTATTGTAAATCACGAGGATGCGGTAAAAAATAAAAATAATTATTTATAAGAGGAGAGATTATAGTATAAATGGTAATTAGATTAAATTTAATTATAGAGATCTTGTTTTCACATTCTCTTATTTTTAATTTTGTGACAGTTTATTTCATATTTTGATGAAGAGTAAAAATTATATAAATATATTTTTCAACAAAATATATTTATTATTTTATATAAATATTTTATTTATTTCAGAATATTTAAATCAATTAATTTCTTGATAGATTCCATAGCTCATTTATCTAGTTCAAATTCCAACTTGCAATTTAAAATAAATTTTTATTTCCTTGCAATTATAAATAGGTAAACAAATTACATAATAAAAAAAACCTAATAAACCACATCCACATCAATAGATGATAGGTAGCAATAGTAAAAAAAATTCAAATTTGATATTATAGAAGGAATGAACATTCAAATAAAACCAATTTAATTGGTACAATTATTTAGGACATTCAGGGAGAATTTTTTTTTTTATGTGCCAAGATACACATCAACAATCTATCAAAGAATTCAAGAGAGTTAACTCTCAATTTAATTTTAAACCATATGTCACATGCCAAGCTAGAGAAGCTAAATTTATATGCATGGTTTGAAAGAGGTATGTTAGAAATAATTTTTATTTTTATTTTTCGATCTTTAGTTGTCATATAGCTAAGTCTTACATTGTTATTAGACATTCCCAAAAATAGAAAATCTCAAAAGCATAGTTTCTTTCCTAAGACATTATTGTAGTCTAATCATATAGCTAAGTCTTACATTTTTATTTAGTCATTTTTTCAAAATAAAAATTGAGCACTAACCCTAACTAATCCACCCCTAGCCCTACACTGATTTTTTTTTGAGTAGTGAGTCACAATGAAAACATTTCACTTAGCATTAAATGCAAAAAAAGATGCTCAAATTTCTAGAGGGAAAAGACTTCATTGAAGCTCACCAATCTTCAAACCAACCATGTTGATGAAATCAATAACCCTATCCAAACCAAAATCCACCCTATATTGACCTATTTTTTAATGTTTTGTTCTACTTGATGAGCGATTGCTCAAATGCGTGAAACATAGGAATTTTCCAAGAGTTCACCAATCTTAAAGTTTACTCCAAAATTTTCAAATGGACGTCTACTAAATCCAACTCATTTGTTACAATGAGATCATAAAGATTTAAAAAAAAATATCAATGTTATGTTGGAAAGTGACAATGCAAGCAATTGTTATTTTGTCATTGCTGTCAAACCTTAATTGGTGAGACTATTGTTATCTGTTTGAGTACCATATCTACTGTTGATGAAGAAGATTTAACAAGAAGACCAAGTGAATGGTTGAGTTAAGGCAATTAAAAGGGTACTTGACCAGTTGGCACTCTGGCAAATTAATTAGTTGTTTATCTTTCAAAGACAGTTTTTCTGGTTGTTCAGTGCCAAGAAAAGTTGCTTGTGCCAAGCAAAGTTGTTCATGACGAGCGAAGTTGTTCAATGCTGAGCACCAATGAAATTGCCGAGTGGAAATAGTGATGTTGGCCGACTTATAGTATTTGGATTAATGACGAGATTTGAGATCTCTGGCCGACTTAGCTAATTTTATTGGGATATGTAATGTTAATTAAAGATTGATCCACGTCATTTAATGTATGGGTAACCATAATTAATGCATGGTTTCAAGATTTAATTAGAGACTACTTTGGAGAAGTAAATGTAATGCAAAGATAGAATGATCTGTTGGATCTGACCTAACCTAAGATCTACGATCTTGTTTAAGCGGCAAAAGATTTATCTAACCTAGACAGAGAGGTATATGATAACCTCAAGGGGTTATTCATTCAGGATGCTAAAGTGTGCTGCTGAATGTGGAAGTACATGTGTGTATGCAAGAGGATTACATAGTTGATTTACTGTTTGGCATGATCTAGCAGAGAAGGCTGAATACAGAAGCATAGAGTTGCATGTGTGATTGCTTGACGGATTTCCAAGCAGATCAGAAGGTTGAATTGATAATGTAGGCTATCTAGTAAGTTAACATCAGAGCTGTAATTGGATCTGAATTTGCAAAGTAAGTTGTATGTATCAGATCACAACTGCTCATTACTTTCTAACCATTGTATTAGTTAAAATCCTTTAACAAGGTTGACCTAACAGTCATTTGTATAAATCCTCTAACAAGGTGACATTTAGGTGGAATGTTCTAAGTCCTCTAACAAGGCCACTCCTGACAGGGTGATTAAATCCTTTAACCAGGTCACACCTAACAGTGTGTTATTGTAACCTTTAACAGGGTTGGCTCCTCACAGAGCTCACTTCAGAAGAGTGAAAACTTGGTAGCATGTTACTGGTGGTTTTCCCATTTTGGGTTTCCACGTTAAATACTTGTGTCAACTTGTATGAATGCTTATGGTTTGCTTTACTGTTATGTTTCTACAAGTAATTTCTTTAGACAGTAAACTGCATGATTAGAGTTGTTGACATATGCTATTGTTGCCGAGTAGATCTGAAATACATAAAGTTTTATTTGGTACATCTAGACTTGAGGATAACTAATTCACCCCTCCCCTCTCAGTTATTCTAAATTCATTCTAACATGTTAAACCTATGTTGACACATGTTTATGAGTAGAGGTTCACAATTATTCATCCCTCACAATGAATTAATGTTTCACTTGTTGGAAGCACTAGGACATCCACCTGTAATAACATATAAAAATACTTTGAACCATTCTATGTATTATTTTATATTATTGAGTAGTTAATGACATTTTTATAATTGTTATATTAGTAAATTTATTTTTATTTACTTTATTTCAAGATTTTTCGCAACATGCCACTGAATTATATTTTAATATTATTTTGGAAGTTAAAAGAAAGTGCCAACACTAAGGTAAAGACAATTATGCTAAGGAGTGATTAGAAAAATCAATATAATTATTTATAAATATTTGAATAAGATAGAGGGTCACTAACTATTTTAATATTACTTCGAATGGGTAAAAATTATAAATGGGAGTCACTCATCAAACTAGATGTACAAGATATCACAACAAATCAAGGAAAACATTTCTCAAGTGAGAATCTTGGAGGGACACCTATTGGAAATGATGATGGTGAAATGGACTTATGTGCCACAATCCCTCTTGTAAGGCTCTCTGACTTTGTTAAAGGAGAAGGTTTGTTGGATAGTGCATATACATACTTTGTAAGCAAGAAGCATAGAGAGTCCAACTCAAAATAACCTACTAGCCACACTACCAAGACATACTCAAGGTTTGCCTATATTTAATATAACAATTAAACATGTCATTGTTTATAATTTTTTATTTATTATGTCAATTAATACATTTTTGTTCATGTATATATAGTTATTGGTGTGCTTTTGGCCCTAAGGACAATAGAAAAAAACTTGAAAAATGTGCAAAGGATACGAAGGTTTATCCAAAAAAGGGGTTGTCAAGCTCATTTTCTAGTTAGGGTTATATATGGTAGACCAGATGTTTCTATAATTACATATAATGAGTTTACCCATTATGATGTTAATGATGAGTTTTATCATGGAAATAATGACCCTTTTGGCGACCCAAGGAGCAATTTTGCACCAAGGTTGTCAAATGACTACAAATCATACATTGAATCATTATTACTAATGGGTGTTAGGATTGACACAATATGAGAACAACACTACTTAGATCATGGTTTGACTAAGTTGATGAATAAAAGAGACACCTGTTTATTGAGAAAAGATGTATTAAATGTATGGAAAAGAGTGCGCTCCCTTCGATCTCATAAAAATGAGGATGATTCAAAAAGTGTAAGCTTGTGGCACGAAGAGGAGAAAGATAATTTTTTCTACTATAATAGGCCAAACAACATGGAAGGTGTTCCATTTATGGTAGGCATCCAAACACCATGGATGCAAGAAATGATGGTGAAACATTCACACAACTGACTCATTGCAATGGATTCTACATTCTCTACAAATAAATATGGTGCAAGTAAAACAATGCTACCCATATTTGTGAATATTAAATTAATCATTGATACTTCTTATCTATACTTTTCCATAAATATATTTGATTTATTGATATAGTTTATTCATGTGTAGTATGAGCTATACACCATGCTTGTATTTGATGAGCAAGAGGTTGGTGTCCCTATTGCGTGGGCAATATCCTCAAGAAATAAAGTTGAGGATATAAATGAATGGCTAGCTGAAGTTTATAAAAGAGGAAAACATTCCAAAGAAGATTGGCATGTCATTGCATTCATCACACATGATTCTAGTGCTAAGATTGAGGTAATCAGGTTTTTATTGCTTAATATTTAGTTTATAAAAGTACATTCTTTATTTTGTTTGAATACTAAAAGTAAATTTTGCTTGAATACCACTTATGAAATTTTATAATGTTACTTGTAGATTATCCTTTGATTTCCAGATACTTTTATGTATTTGGCATGTGCATAGGGCATGGTTGAAGAATTTGTATGGGTAAGTTAGTTTTAAATTAGAATGTGTTAGTAATTATGTGTTTGAACATCATAATTTGATATTATATTTTATAATTTAGCTATGTGAGCAATAAGGATGTTGGAACAAATATGTTCAATAGATTGGGTCAGATTATGTATGCAATGAGTGATGAGTAAGAGATTACTACTCACTTGATAAAAAAATTCATGGAGGAATTCAAAGAGGAGAAGACATTTATTGATAATTTTAAAACAACTTGGTGTCATCATGAGAGTCGTATTGGTAAGTTCATCAAATTATTCATTACAATTATTATGCATTTACATAATTTTAGCTGATTTTTGTGTAACATTATTATATTTGTTTGTATAGCAATGTGGGCCAAATTTTTTTGAAACTTCCCTGTTTCAAATCAAGAGACCAATGCTTCAATAGAATCATACCATTGCCACATCAAGAATCACTATTTAACTGATAGTTCTAAGAAATGCACAAGAAAAATGGATTGGATTATCTATGTACTTTTTCATAGGGTAGAGCCAATCTATAAAAATAAAAGATTTTTGTAGTTGTCTGGGTTTCTAACAAACTTCAAAAAGGAATGATATCATATAACCGCACTAGAAAGATAAAAAACAATACTAGCTGCAGATTGTTGTCCATATGATCTCCGTAATGTGTATAAGATAAGAAGTCAAACAATTCCAACAAAATGGTATGTTGTCATAAAATCTGGACTTGATTTGCATATGTGTGATTGTCAGTAGGAAAAAAAAGGAAACACATGCAAACATGTGTTAAGAAGATTTTAGATATTCTAAAGAGAAACAAAACAAATGAACAAGATCAAGTTGTAGGTAAGTTTCATTTGAGATATAAGTTTAATTTTCAAAATTTTAATGATTATTATATATTTATTTTCAAAACTAACTAATTTAATTTTATTAAATTATAGAAGGTGTTACTCTATTGGGTGATGGTGACCACAATGTCACATGGATTCTTAATCATGAAAGCATCACCACTGGTAATGTCTACATTGCCTTTACAATCAAACATTAAATGATTTTATGGTTCTCAAAATTAATTAATTCTTATTTCAAATATAGATAGTTGTGTTCAATTAGAAGATGAAGATGCTCCTGGACTTATCATCAATGAAGACCAAAGAATGGGTAAATTTCTATATCACCATTTTAAAATAAAATGTTTATTCTTTTAAATATTTTTTGAATTTTACTTAATTATTTTTTTTCTAATCCAGATGATTGGAAGTCCTCTGATGTTTCAAATGATAACTTTCAAAATTTGATTGATTATTTGAATTCATTGCTCCAAATTTACCAACTATAACATATGAAAAAAACATGTTCAGTGAATGTGTTGAGAGATTTAGAAAAGACATCAATGCATCTCTCACTGCCTCTTCCAAACTTCCAACAATCCCTGGCTCATAGAACATTCCTATGAGCTGAATATCACCAAGGTTCAATCCAAGAAAAATGCACAAATGACATTCTACTCGTCAAAGGTGTAATGCCATTTCCCGAAACTTGAATGAAAGACTTGAGTACAAAAACTTCCAATTCCCCTCTACAAGATGTAGAAAGAAAAAGAAAAGAAGGGCATTAATCGCTCAAGAATAGCAATAAAAAAAGGAAGCCTTACTATCATGCAAAAAAAAAAGTGAGTACATTTATTCAAAAATATATTAGTGATTTACAAATATATCTTCTTAATATTTCATATATTAAGCATATGTTGTTGCAGGTTTGAAAGATCAAGAAAGTACTCCACGACATCAATTGTCATTTTCTGTTGATCTAAACCAAACAATTACAGATGAAATACACCTCGTAGATGGTATTTTTTAACTATTAAATGTGTTTATTAATTTTTATAGAAAATTACTTAATTTGTATCTCTAACAATTCTCTATACCTATTCAAACAAACTAGATACAATTTGTGGAGATCAAGCATCAATGCTCAATGTTACCCCTACACAGATGTCTCAAAAAACCAATTCAAGTAATTAATTTTTTTAATATTTTTTTTATGCTAATTACATAATGTGGTTTTACACTTGAACATGTTATCTAAGTTTATCACAGTTAAATGTGCATGTTATTGCAGTTTTAAATTATCAAAAAAGAAATGAAGAGCATATGTTACTATTTTGTATGCATCTTAACCAAACATCGACAACAATGGATAGAATGAAAATTGGATATGGTAAGAAAATTAGAAAAAAGAATTTTATTTTGAGCCTTTAATTTTTATTTGGTTTATCTAAGTTGACGTGTCAAATGTGCATGTTATTATAGCTCTAAATGATAAAAATGAAGAATATATGTTTCCATATTCTGTTGATATCAACCATACAACAATGGATGATGCAATGCAAATTGGAGATGTTAATAAAATTACAAAGTGAACTTCAATCAATTTTGAGTCTTCAATTTTTAGATTAGTTTTTATCTAAGTTGATGTGATAAATGTGCATGTTATTGCAGCCTTAATTGATCACCAAAATAGTTAACCACTATTTTTTTTTATCTTAATCAAACAACAACAACAATGAATGTAGTGAAAACTAGAGATGGTAAGAACATTATAAAATCAAATTCAATCAATTTTGTGTCTTCTTTTGTAAATTAACTTGATCACTATCTCATTATGTTTGTAGGTGCGACTGATACTATAATGAAGGATCATGGTCAATATTTTTTTGGATAATCATTATATTGTCACTAACTTTATTGTAATGGGTTGTCAATTGAGTGCTTTAACTCTATTAGAAATTGAATCTCTTGTAAATGACAATATTTATATATTGTACTTTTCAGTTGGACAAGTATTGTATATGTGGAAAATTAGCTAATTTCATTATGAAAATTTAATCCTTTTATGAGTTAATAAAGATATTTCCTTTAGGTCATGTAATTTTAATATGGTGCTTGAATTTATTTTTGGCATTTAACATGTCATGTGTTGTGTAAAAGATTTAATGATTTGTATGGAAATCAAGTTTTATTTCCTTAGATTTATGTAGAGGGTAGTTTGTCTACACGATGGAGTAGTTGAATGTCGATGTACACATAAATAGTGATCTAAAGATAAGCTGCAGATTTTCCTTTTCTTTAATTGACTTTGATTGAAGTAATCATTATATGATAAATTTTATTTTGATTTAGTGTGTTTTTAGTGATAGTCTTAAATAATCTATGTTTATAGGATATTTTTAAATTTTAGTTCGATTTTATTTGTATATAGTTATAAGAATTGGTTTCTTATTTATTTATTTATAAGATTGAAATTCTAACAAGAAATATAATCTAATTTATTTTTAATTTAAAATAAAATTAATTTTGTATTCTATTTTTTTGAATATGACAATTTGAAACATAAAATCCTTTTTTATGTATGTCAAAGAATAGAAAACTGAAGCAATACAATTGCAGAATAAGTGTCACACAAAGATGGATATCACATTTTTTTTAAAGTATCAAATACATAATAATAATAATAATAATAATAATAATAATAATAATAATAATAATAATAATAATAATAATAATAATAATAACAATAGAAAATCCATTATAATCTTATTTGGTAGTTTAAAAGATAATTAAAATGTTAAATTAATTTATCTAAATATTTAACTAATATAACATGACCACTCACTTAAAAATTCATTGTAATATTTGAAATGACGTTAATTTAGTTATTTCAATTGAAAATCCATTATAATCTAATTTGGTAGTCTAAAAATAATTAAAATGTATTTTTGGCAAAAATGGTTGAGCCATCAAACTTTTTATTATATAAACTGCTTCAAAAAGGCTTTGGGAGGAAAGAAGCAGGAAGAAAACTCCCCTTCTCAGCCAAATACAACCGAATAACAACATGACCACTATAATGTTGAATTAATCTATCTAAATATTTAACTAATATAACATGACCACTCACGTAAAAAAACTCAATATAATATTAGATATAATGTTAATCTAGTTATTGCATAAGTAGCTTGTGAAAACAAATGTTAACCCTTTTAATTACCTAATAAAATTAGTTTTATTTTTTTTTCTATTTTTGGGTTTACATCAAATATATATTAACTCCTAGCATAAATATTTATAGGAAATTTGTTCAATCTTTAGGAAAAAACACTGAATAGTCATGTCTGTGCATTATACGGTTGGTGTTTAGTTTTTTTTCTAAACATGCATAATCTATATATTAACTCTAGCATAAAGAGCTGATGTGCAAGCAAAGATAGTGACCGCAAACGGTGCGTACTGACAGTCCATCAGATGGAGTATACTGACACACCTTTCCCAACATACATATCCGATGTGCTTAGGGTTGACGACTCCCATTTGATTGTGACAACGCCTAACGATGGTGCCAATGGGGTTTGGCATGGACATAAGTGATGGGGGCATGAATTGTCGGTTGGGTAGCTGGTACCCTCAATTAATAGTGAGTCTCATTCTTTCTATCGGATAAAATCATCGTGGAAAATCTCGCGCATTAGACAATGGTCATGGAAAATGTCCCACAAATCTTTCTATCTTGATTCAAAATACCAATGAAATGTGGTTAGGGTTTCTAAGGTTGCATACCACTAGCCTCTAGGTAATGTACTCGAGCGAAGAAAGATGATTAATTCAATTTGTAATTTTGTCTTATTAATTTTATTTTAAGCTTATTTTGAGTAATTTTTTATATGTAATAAATTTATTAGCTGATAGGTTATATATGGTGGGGAACTCTTCAATTGGTTCTATGATTTTCAGTGGGGATATATTTTGGTATTATTTGAAAATGTTTTGATATTTTCTAACAATATTTTGACATTGCTTAGAAATTAGCAGTAAAATGTCTGTAAAAAATTCTACAACTAGACATGAAGACACCTATGGCTATTCTCCACCCAAAATGGAATGATCTAGAAAAATATAAATTACAATAACTCAAGGTGTTTGAATTCAATTTTTTGCATTTTTATAGCTTCCTGGAGGTGGATTATGAGGATCAAACTAGTGAAAATTGCGCAAAAATCCATCATGAGATGTAAAAACACATTTTCATACAAACATACAAAAGTGTTGTTTTTTTGGAGAGGAATAGCCATGTCCCATAAAGACAATATCCGTTAAGTCAATATACAACAATTTTGGTTACACATGATATGATTTCTCTATGTTGTTGTTGAGTGTGCATTAATTGTAGTTGAGTGAATGAGGGATACAATACAAAGTTGTTAAATCTAAAAATATTCATGTGAATCAACTCTTAATTTCTCTATGTAAAGAGTGAAGTGGAGATTCATGTTTCACAATTGCCTTTCACAAACACATTAATAGAAACTTTTTCACTTTATTTACACCATATTCACTGCTTTGACACAAAAACCAGAGAATGTAAAGAGTCTTATCATTAAATCAAACATTTCATTTAAAAAAACATAATTTGGTGGTCTTTAAAATGCTTACAAAATGCAAAGAAGCTCTTGAGGAACTCTACATCCATGCTTGTTCTAAGGATAGTGTATCGTCTTAAAATGGAAGCACTTCCATGTTGAGAATGTTTAGCCCTCCTTTGGGGATTTTTTTGACCTCCATCATATCATCTTTCCATTTTTGCATCATCCCCTGCTTTTGTGCCAGTTTAGGACCCTGATTGGGCCTCTCCGGGCATCTTCTACCCCACCTGGCATGTTTTCCAAGAGTTCTGGCCCCCTGGGTCAAGGTCGACCTCAACCTTGACCTAGGTTAGGGTCAACCTCGACCCTAACTAGGGTCCCCCTTTCAAATCTGGGAGCTTGTCAGCTGTTGGGGGTCATCCAAAATTCATTTTCCTGCTTCCGGGTCGACTATTTTGGGTTCCGAAGTAGCAAATCCTAAATTATATTTAATATAGGTCCTATTCCAGGGGCATGGGTCTAATTGGAATTTAATTCTCCTATGTCGGCCTCCTTAGAATATTGTGCCCTAGTTTCATATAAAAGGGAGCCTTCTCCTCTCATTTTCTCTTACCATTATCAATCAACAAGCGATATTGAACAAGAAAAAGTCTTCTAATCATGATCAAGCATCCATTGTTTTCAAGCTCTCAAGGTGTTCAAGTCTTCCCCTCAAGAATTCAAGTTCTCCATTGAAGATCAAGGATTCAAGTTTTCAAGCCTTTGAAGGGATTAGGTTCAAACATTCAAGATTCAACATTCAAACCCTAGATCTAGCCATTATGATGGTGTGATCTTCCTTCAAGATCCTTTGTGCATCCTCAAGACTCTTTCATCATCTCTTCAAGGTGGATTTAAGCATACAATCATGGAGGTTTATGGTCTTTATTGAGTCCAAACTTTCATACTTACATACTTACTTACATGTGAATTACAATTGCATATCTATTAAATATCACAGCTTCATTCTTAGATTCAATTCTACTACTTGCTAGCATTCTATACTTTATTGATTTCAAGGTTAATTCCTAAATCAGGGTTTGACTAAGGAAAACCCCTTCCCCCCAACAAATAAACCTCTTTTTCTTGTAGGTACAGGTCGAGGACTGTGGATTTAGACTCAGATCTGGATACCCTTTTTTAGCTTTCTGTCGGGCTCCACGAACAGATTCTCTGTCAGACTTGTGCAGGTCAAGGTCAACATTATTGGGTTAGGGTTGACATTTTTGGGTCAAGGTCAACCTTTTTCATAAGATGGTGTCTGATCAAAAAAATATTTCCAGGTTTTGTTCATCTCTGCGTTCCGGTTCCGGATCATACTTCAGTTTTTCTAGAAATAGAGTACAGACCTCAGAAAATAACATTCTTTGATATGCAATTATTGAAGGTTAGTACATTTCTCCTATTTCTTCAATTACTATCATATATCATATTTACATTATTAATTAACAAAATTTAAGATCTTCTTCTCGTATCTCATTTCCAAATGATTGATTCATTTGTGCATTAATCCTTCTCTTGGATTGATCAACTTGGATCCTTCATTTGTGCATTTGGGGAATAAAAGAGGAATATCTTATCTTCCTCATAATCATATTT
>MU227135.1:56547-67150 GCA_018584345.1 Thuja plicata
GAAAATGAGAGGAGAAAGCTCCCTTTTATATGAAACTAGGGCACAATCTTCTAAGGAGGCCTACATAGGATAATTAAATCATCATTTAAGCCTTTACCCCTAGGAGAGGACCTATATTAAATATAATATAGGAATCAACCGATTCAGAACCCGAAATAGCCGACTCGGAAGCGGGAATAGACTTTTTGTGAAGACCGACATCCCAGAAACCAAAAGTTCCCAGGTTTTGGACCTTGGGATAGGGCCGAGGTCGACCCTGTCCTAGGGAAGGGCCGAGGTCGACCCTATCCTAGGAGGTCGACCCTGTCCCCAGATCCCAGGAGCACAGGTTAGAGACGCAGAATGCAGAATTTAGGTTAGGAAATGGAGGTTAGAAAGGAAGGTCAGGGGGGAAGCCATGTCAAGATCAGGAACCCATTAAGAGGTGCTTGTCATGACCCCAAACCACTCACTCAGAAGGCTAAACCAGTCTCCTATGGAAGTGCTTCCATTTTCTGACTATACAATATTATATTTACATTATTAATTAGCAGAATTTAAGATCTTCTTCTCTTATCTCATTTCCAAATGATTGATTCATTTGTGCATTAATCCTTCTCTTGGATTGATCAACTTGGATCCTTCATTTGTGCATTTGGGGAATAAAAGAGGAATATCTTATCTTCCTCATAATCATATTTCAATACAAACAAAATTTAAATGTGAAGGTCAGGGAAATACACAATGAAACCCTAATAAAACTAAATAAAAACTAAAACATCATTTTTCTTCCTTTACAGATAGAAATTCAGTAAAATTTCAAATGCATTGAAAATTACCTCGAAGCAATTTGTAGATGCATAACTTTATTGAGCTTTAAAGCCTCCAAAGAGCATAGTAAAAGTATTTTTATTTTACCTATGATATTTATTAGTACTTGCACCTAAAGGAGGTTCAAGGGAGAAGCTGATAGGAAATTATAGATAGAATGTGTGTGTTTTGATTCTATATATAACTTTTGATGAGGTTGTAGGCAATTCATGACGAGATTTGTGAGGAGATAGGTACAAGATCCAGTGTCAGGGTTTTGTAATGCACAATGTATTGGGGATATCTTAACGAGGATCCTACACAAAAAAATTGTCACAAAATGTGTCTCCTTTTCCTTTTCTATCTCTTTTTGAAAAATAAAAACATAGAATTTTATATAAAATATAATTATTCTATAATAATTAAAATATTAATAAAATAATTTATAATTAAATTAATTCTAATATCTTTTATTATTATTTATAATTTCATAAAAGTACATAAATAATAAAATAATTTTTAAACTTAAAAAAGATGATAATACAATGGCAGGAGCTCCAGTGACCAGGTTATCGAGTAGGTTTCAAGCGATTGAATCGAGAAAAGAATAGGGGAATAAGCTGGAGGGAGGTGCCAGGAATCTTAAAAAATAATGTTGGAGCAATGAGGTTGATAGGGTTTCCCCAATTCAAAACTAGAGAGACAAGTTGTTTAATGTGGCGGTGTCCAAACCATATCACACTCCTTTCTAGGTTTTCTGCTCGGGCTAGTGGGTTGATGAATCTAGGCCATCCTTCACCATGCAAAATCAATCGCAATGGGTTTTCTAGAAAGTAGCTTGGGTGGATAAATCATGGAATAAGGATGGTAGGAAGCGTCATAGCTCACACTTTTCTTCACACTGTCATTTTTGAAAGCCATAAGGAAAACATTTTCACAAACAAAGGCACAGGAGGATCCAAGAAAAGAAAGTTAAGTTTGACATTTGTGGCTCCATTTCTCCCTCTTGTATGGAAGAATCAAGGGAAATATCTTATCCTCAAAACAAAACTATAATTTCCCTGGTCTTGAAGTAGACTGTTACTCATATAGAAGCTCCCTTCAATCTGATTGTTTCTTCTAAGCTACAGGTCTCAAACGATACCTCCTGTTAATGATCCCAAGGTAATGTGCATTGAGATGCCCACAAAGTCCTCATTACAGAGCCAATGTTCTCAGATGCAGTTCCAGATTTAAGGGGATAGGTGATTATTGGTAAGATATGGAACCATACTCCTACTAATTGTGAAATTTCAGAATGGGCTTCTCCAAATTGGGCTAGTGGGCGTATAGCTTTTATGGTAGACAAGGGGCAAGGTTTCTTTATAGCTATTTTCAAAGATAAGATCAGTAGGGATAAGATTCATCATTTTAAGGGTTGGTTTATGAAGAGCTAGGGTGTTCATACTCAAAGTTGGTACCCAAAGTTTCAACCCCTCTAATGCCAGATCATATTTTTTCCTTTCTGGATATCATTTCCCGCTCTCCCTTTGAAATTTTTCCAGCCTAAAATCTTAGAGATTATGGCCAAAAAACAAGGTATTTTCTTGCAGCATGATTGGGTATCTTTAGATGACTGCAAATTATCCCCAAGAATATGCCTACTTAGAGATATTACTTCCAGCTGGTTTAAATATCTTTTCCTTGAATCTAAGTATGGTCCCTTACAACAACCAACATCTCTTGATGACTCTTCTCAAGTGATGAGAAGAATCACAACTCTCGGTCACCTAGAATTTCACTGTCAGGCTAGTGCTAAAATAGTTTTCCAAGAATTTTCCTCCTCACCGTCAGCCTGTCGTGCTCCACGAGTCTCTTTTCATTTCAAGCAAGCATAATCCTTGGTGGTTCCTGCCTCTTGTAGGGAGATAGGTCAGTTTCTTGATTCCTGGAAGAAATATTTGCCTTCTATCCTAGATTTAGTTTTGTAGTCACATCGCCCTCTCCCCCAAATAGGGTTTAATCAGTCCAATTTGGCACTTTCAAAGCCTGGGGAAGATGAAATTGAGAGGGAGCATAGCGGCCAGGATAGATGCTCTTCTAGTCACAATATTATGGATGGATCAACTCATTCAAAGGTCCATTATTCTACCTTACCTGTGGTTCCTAATAATCCCCTTCTGGTATCATAACCTATTTCATCTAGGCCTATTGTTAACCATGTCGTGCCACATTTGAATTCACCAAGCACTGCATCATGGCATAGACATAACTCTAAGATCTTAGGTCTCGTATTGGATTTTGAACTAGAGTGGACTTTTGAGGATGACTCAATGCTAGTAGGAACAAATCCCTCTATCATCCCTTATTCTCACAAAAATCTTCAGCATAATTTCCTTTAGGAGTTGGATCCAAACATTTCCCCCTTGGAACCACTAATTTCCAATGCTAGTTTACAATCACCTATCAATTTCTTGACACCCCCACTTGCTAATAAAGAACATTTGGGAACTCCGCCTATGGGTTCAGGGGAATGTGACTTTGGGATATCAACAGAAGATGTTGACAGACTAGTGGATTTGATGCTGCTTGGAGTGTCAAATGTCAAATGTGACATGGCAGCTGGGGGTGGAGTCTGATTCACGTATAAATATTGACAATACACCTAAGGACTCTAGGGGGAAGTCTCTCCTTGTACCTGCAATATTGTTCAGACTGAGGCGGATAAATTGAAAATTAGAATTTTTTTTTCATTGAAAAGATCAAGAGGGTGCCCTACCAAAGGGAGGAAGACTACGACTGAGATTACTGCAGGGGTTCAGTCAACACTACCATTTTCTACACTCAGGTGGAAATCAAAAGATGAGGCTGTCGCCTCAATAGCCAAGTAGATAAAAAATGGAAGGAGGGATACAGGCTCTCTGAGGTAGATATGAGGATCCTGTCTTGGAATTTTAGAGGCATTAATGCCTTTGATAAGGCTCGGCTTATCAAGGATAAAATTATGATAAGCAGGGCTGACATTGTTCTCTTGCAATAAATGAAACTGTCTCAAGATAAGGGATTAAATATCTTTGGTGCATGGAAGGGATGAGATTTTATTCATACCCCATCTGCAGGTGCCTCAGGTGGCCTTGTGATATTATGGAAACCTCACAAGTGTAAGGTGTACCTAGTGGCTTCATCATCTAACTGGGTTTTGGCTGAAGTGACAGTTTTTGCACTTTCTTTTTCTTTGTGAACAATATATATGGACCTGTATCAGTCTCAAAGAAGCAGAGGTTGTGGGATAAATTATCAAAAACAATTTCCCACCTTGGTGATACTAAGATTACTCTTGGTAGGGACTTTAATGCAATGTTGGGATATTTGGATAAGGTGGGGGGTACAGTTCCATCTCAGAAGGTCACACATGATTTCAAAAACTTTGTTGAAGGTAATGCTCTTTTTGATTGTTTCTCTTCGAATGGGAAGATAACTTGGTCTAACTAGAGGAAGGGTCTTCAGTTTGTGGGTGTTCTCCTAGATAGATTCTTACTTATCCATAATTGATACTATCAAATGGCTGCTGTCAGTCTAATATTCTTATCATATCAAGGTCTGATCATTATGCAGTGAGTTTGGAAGTTGAGTTGGTAAATAATACTTTCAAACCAAAATCTTATTTTAAGATAGAAAAGATGTGGTTTAGCGATCCTGAGTTTATCAAGATTGTAAAACTATGGTGGACCTAGTGCCCGGTGGTGGATGGATACAAAATGTTTCAATTGGTCGTTAAACTAACATTAAAGAAGGCTAAGATCAAGGAATGGAATCAACACAGTTTCGGGAATATTTTTGTAGAAAAAAGTCTCCAAAATCAATTGGAATGTTGGAATGAGCATATCCTCCAACATGGGTTGACTCACCAGGTTCATGACATTCAGAAAGCCTTACAAGAAAGATTAGAAGAAATTATGTTTAGGGAAGAGACCTTTTGGAGACAAAGATCTAGAGAGTTATGGCTATCAGAAGGGGACAAAAATGATGACATTATTTTTCCATTAGTATGCAAATAACACTTTCGGTAAACATAAACCAAAAGACATAGCAAAGAGAAAACCAAAAATGAAGATACCAGAGATCACCAAAAATGGCTAAAGTACAAAGAGAACCGACGACACAGTTTTGTGTGTAAACCGAAAATGCAAAGTCAGAAGGATAAAGAGAAACCCGAAAGAGGAACCTGACATGTAGGTTATAGTGCAACCCGAGAGAGAGTCAAAGTGAAACCTAAGAAATAGTTCAAGCAAGGAACCCAAAATACAGTCAACTGATTTCAGAGCATAACCGACTGACAGAAACCGAAATTCAGTTGTAGCCCACAAAAAGTGAATCTGACTTCCATGTCTGATAAAATAGTCTTATTCTATTTATAGAATCTTGATTTGTTTTTAAAACCATTTCTTTAGGGAAAATAAACATGAATGTAAGTGATTCAATCAGTCTAATTGATTTAAAACACATAGACTAGGAGATCAAGGTAAAGTTGTAAACTTGATCTTAGAGTTAATATTGTTTTACGTGAAACTTGATGAGGTCAATCTATCTTATAAATAGATGATCTGCAATCATTCATTAAGTAAGGATGTGAATATAGAAGAGAGGATGAATGAAGCCTACAATCACATCTATGGATCAGACTAAAAGTTTCAAGAACCAGAACAGTAAAAGGTGAATTTGGTTATGAAGAACCAAGAACAAAGGCTACCGAGCAACAAAGGTATTATTCAATCACATTAGGTGATATAATTATTCATGTAAACTTAAATGGATATGTAATTAGCAATAGGATATTTCATATAGTAGGTCAAATTGTAATTTTCTATAACTCTAACAAGTGAAGCAAAGTGTAAAAATCCTTTCAAGGAAGGTGGATTTAACCATCCAATTGTAAATCTCTTAATTGAGTGCACACTCAACAGTGTTGCAAAAGCTCTTAACAGAGTAGAATTTAATAGGTCTCCACAGATACTCTTAATGGGGTAGATCATTAGAAGTGATCAAATTGTAAGCCTTAACCGACCCCTTCCAATCTGCAGATAGTGAAGATTTTGTGGGTGCCATCCCGACCGCAGTTTTTTACTTCCTAACAATAGTTTTCTGCAATATCATATCTTGTGTTATGTGTCAATTACTTTCATGAATGTTTCTATGAATGTTCACATGTATGGTTAAGTTTATGAATTGATATATCTTACATCAAGATAGTATAGATCAGATGGTTGGATACACAATTGGTTACACAAATGTTAATTGATAAAAGGATGCAAAAGTTTTAGAGGTATTGATTCACCCCTCCCCTTTTAGTACACACTTCCCATTAATTCCAAAAATTGGTACTAGAGGCTATTCTCTTATTTGGAAAGCTTAAAGGATTAAGGGAAAGGATCACACAATGGAGAAGTACCAACTTGAAAAAAGTATAGAGAATCAGAAGCTAGAAATTTAGATCTTCTATGAGTAGTATAAAGAAGCTAAAATCAAGATGAGATAACTGTTAGATGAAAGAAAGATTATGAAATCTCACTGTAATGAAACAGATTACCATGAGGAAGAGATAACAGATTTCTTTGAGTCATCAGGATCAAATACAAGAAAAGCATCAGATACATCAGAATAAAGCATCACAAGCTTGAATGAAATCAATCAACATCTGGCTAGACAAGTGAAATCTCTACAAATCGGTCAAGAGACATAGATGGTAAGAATGATTGATGTCATGAACAATGCTAGACAAGCTAAGCAAGAAAGAACACTAGCTATTGATGATAGAAGAAAGATTATAGAAAAGCTACATGAGAAAGAGTCTGAAATACAAAGACTTACAGAGCATCACCATGAGACTACAAATCAAATTATTCTTATGAGTCAAGCGGCAAATAGAATGAATGTTGAACTCATTGAAAGAATAGAATCTATAGGTGAACTAAGGGAAGAAAATGAAAAGTTGAAACATGAAATAAGAATTTAGCAACAACATAATGAAATTATCAAGAAAGCTGAAGAAAGAAATAAAAGAATGGATGGTTTTCTTGAAAGACAACATAGAGTCAACAACAACACTGGTCTAGGCTTTACCGAGAATGGAGAATCATCAAATCAAGCTGATCCAAAGAATGTCTATGCAAATACAAGACCAAGAAAGATAACATGAAATCATCATGGAAAGAAAGGCCAAACATCAAATGTATGCAGGAGCAAAATGAAAGGTATTCCTAAATCTACATCTTCATTCATAGGATTTTGTTATAAATGTAACAAGAAAGGACATAAAGCATATGAATGTAAGTCTGAGATGAAACAACCAAAGAAGGAAACCTACATGGACAAATACTGTCCTACTTGAAAAATGAATGGGCACACTACTCTTGAATGTTGGAAAAATAAAAAGAAAGCATGGAAGCCTAAAGGTCAAGAAACTACCTATTGACTGAAAAGAGTCGGTAACCAGTAAGTATGGGATTACAACACATGGAAAAATTGCACAACATGTTGAAGGTTTGGTCACATTACTACAAACTATATAAGACAATGGACAAGAAATTCCAGAGGCTGGACTAACCCTAGAATGACATGCTTACACTATCACAAAGTTGGTCATCTCAAGAAAGACTGGAGAGACTGAATGATAGAGACAAGCACATTTCCCAATGGAAACACCATTGAAGACATCCGGAGGATGAGAGACAAAATGTGGAGGAAAGATTCAAACAATGATGAAGCTTGAAAAAGCAATGCAATTGGTGACACCCTATCCAATGGATCTGGTGACATCTTCACCCACACCTAAGCATAACAAGTAATTATGGAACTGCATTACCCCAAGTTGATGTGAGAGTTCCAATGGCTTGCTTGCACAATTAACTAAGAAGGTCTTCTTTGTCTTCTTCAAGGATCCTAATATCCTATAGGTCCTTATTAGGCTTAGGTGATTAACTAAGTCCTAATCCCACTCTTCTACAAGAGTCTCACACTTTTACTTCACCTTTGAAAGACTAACACCCTAGTAGTTACTTCACTTCCTCTCCTACACTTAGAAGGGTCTAAGTGTCAAATCCACTCTAAAATCCATGAATCATTGTAGGGGTGTCCATCATCATGTAGATAGTCCATCTAATCCCATTTGAATCCATTTTGGAGGATCTCTTAACTCTTTGCAATCGATTTCCAGCTTTAGTCTCAAAGAGGCCTAGTTGGGCTTGTTTCCTTGTAGCCTTTCACAATAACCTTTTCCTATTTCTTGCAAAAATTTTCCAAAGGACTTGAAAATCTAAGCCCATATCTAGATACCCTTTATCCTTTTACAAGATATTTTGAAAGTTTATTTCCCTAAGTCATCCGTACATAGGGTTCCTAAAATCTAGGTCCAATAGGACTAATAAGCCTAATTTCTAGGACTGTCTGCAACTTAGTTGAAAAATTACTTAGAACTTGGTCTTAGTGATTGGTATGAACTTGACCATAAAAATATGTTAGGATAATACTAAATCCTAATTGGAAGTATACTTATTCCGTATAGTACTTTCTTCCCCTACATGAAACATGCTAATTCTTTTATCCTAAACTACTAACCGGGCACTGTCAGCTCACCCAGGGCTTAGTAGTAAAAATAGCTATCCATCTTTATAAGAATCATCATCCTAAAAATATATACACTACTAACTCCCCTAAAATTTCCATCCATCCTTATCTATTTTCCTTGGTTAGATTTCATGGGGGAGCCACAACTTGATTGACTGGTCAGGACAGGACCAGTGAGTCTACTAAACTGAAATCAATTTAACTAAGACCGTATAATACCTCAAAAAAACTAACTTATTGAATAAAGAATACTTGTAACTATCCTAAGAACACAAAGAAACCATTAATTCAAAGCTCTTAATCCATAAGATGGCACTGTCACAATGAAAAACACGGGATTCTCAGAAAACTAGAATTGCAGACTGTATTGCTCTTCCCCAAACTTGTTACAATGAATGAATACTACTTAGATTCGAGTCCTTGGGTAAAATTAGATGCCATCTCCATGATTCTAGCCTTGTTGGTCAATTCCCCACTCCTATTCATAAGGGGATCCAAAGATAATCAAGTTGCATGCAACATTTGCAATAATTGCAAATGTTGTCATAGCAACATTTTAGCAACTTTTGGCATCTTTTCCATTATCCCTTCTCCCTAAGTTTTAGGAAATCTAACCTCTTAATTTTGAGGATCCAAGATTGTTAAATTCCTCAAGGCATCTCTATGTCCTCATTTATGTGTTTATGACACATTCATGACTCAAATCCAACATTTAGCAACTAAGCCTAAGTAATTGAAAAACTACTAACAATGGCTATTGTTGTGACCTTAGTCATAATGACTAACTCACCTAGCCCACATTGCAATGAACTTCTAAGGTATAGAAACAACCTAACTATATTGACTTGAACAATGTCAAGTATAAGCCAAAAATGATAAAAACATGGAGATTAGCCTAGGTGTGCTCCTGCACCATCCTCCCCAAAACAAAAGATCAATCCACCCTTGGGTTGAGGATGCTTGGATCAATCCCCATATTCTTGAAATTTGATTCTTTGACCCATACTACATCAGCATCCGTTTGATCATGCTTCTTTATCAAGTGTTCCTTGTATGCTTTGGTTCTAGTCTGTTTGTAGACTCTAGTATCCAATACACTGTCAGCTCCTGTGACTGTAGTAAGGGGTAAATGGAGGTCTTCCACATCTTCGATCACTTCTTGGAGACTCTAATCCATGTCTCGCCATGGTCCTTTGTAATGGACTAATTCTACAATGTTAAAAATAGGTGACAGTACACTATCTTCTGGGAGCTCAATTTTGAATGCATTATCACCATACTTAGCTAAGATAGGACAGGGACCTATCCTCCTCATCTGCAACTTGTGAGGGAATCCATTTTGAAGTCTTGATATATTAAGATATACCATGACCAAGTCACCCACATTGAACTGAAATATTCTTCTACTCTCATCAACCTTGGTTTTGTGTTTCAAGGTGTTCTCTGTCAAATTTTTTTGGACTATCTCATGTATCTCCTACGTTGCATAAGAAAAATCATCTGCATATCCACTTGCCTTCACTCCATCCGTCAAGTCTCTCAACTCATAGACTACTCTAGGATGTAATCATATACTATCTCAAAGGGGATCTTCCCTATTGATCTATTGATGGTGTCATTGTAGGCATACTCAGCCTATCCAATCAATTGATCCCATTGCTGTCCATACTCCTTTGTCAAGCACCTGAGTAGATTTTCAAGGCTCCTATTCAAAACTTTGGTCTGACCATCAATTTGGGGATGGTAGGAAAACCCAAATGATAAATTAGTGCCTAATCTTTTCCAAAGAGTCTTCCAAAAATGACTCATAAATTTGGTGTCTCTATCAGACACAATGCTCTTAGGTAACCCATGGATTCTTACTATCTCTTTGAAGAAGAGAGAGGCTATTTGGCTGGCATAATTAGTTGTCTTGCATGGCACAAAGTGAGCCATCTTACTGAATCTGTCCACAACTACATAAACACTATCCATGCCTTGTCTTGTCTTGTCTTGGGTAACCCAACTACAAATCCATGCTCAAGCAATCCCAAGGCTTAGTGGGAATAGGTAGAGGTTGGTAAAGGCTAGTATTTGAAGAAGTAACCTTGGCTCTTTGACATACAATGCAATTCTCCACATACCTCTTAACATCAAGGTTCATTCTTGGCCAATAGTAGAACCTTTGAACAAGTTCTTGGGTCTTAGTGATCCCAAAGTGACCACTCAATGC
>MU227135.1:113647-147179 GCA_018584345.1 Thuja plicata
CATTGGGATAAGATGCCCATTACACCTAAATGAACCTGGCCATTTCTCCTCTGGCAATATTAATGCTATGTGGTTATAAATGCAAAAGGTGAATACTAATCCCAATAGCAAGAGTCTCATACATATTATATATATATATATATATACATATTATAGGATAATATATAAATTGTTTTAAAAAAAAATGGCACAGGCTGTCGAAATTTTGACACAGGGCACTTAGCATATCGACGCCGATGCTATACAATCGATGACATGATCAACCATTGTTTGTCACCATTTTGACACAAGGCACTTAGCATATCGACGCTGATGCTATAAAATTGATGACATGATCAACCATTATTCATCGCCATTTTGACACAAGGCACTTAGCATATCGACGCCGATGCTATACAATCAATGACATGATCAACCATTGTTCATCACCATTTCGACACAAGGCACTTAGCATATCGACGCTGATGCTATACAATTGATGACATGATCAACCATTGTTCGTTGCCATTTTGACACATGGAAATTATCTTTTCGGCACCGATGCTATACTCTCAACGCCTTAATCGATCAGAGTTCATCACCATTTTGACACGACAATTAGCATATCAATGCTGATGCTATATAATTGACGACATGATCAACCATTGTTTGTCGCTATTTTGACACACAAAAATTATCTTTTTGGCATCGATGCTATACTCTCAATTCCTTAATTGACCAGAGTTCATCGACATTTAGACTAACGTTGGTAGCCTCGGTGGAAAGCAGGGTCCAGGCTGGACCAAACATTTCAACGCATCTTCCATCGATAAATCAACCCTACCTGTGTCAAAATACCGATGACAGTTTAGTGTGATGTAATATCGACAAAAAAAGACTGACGACAGTAGTGGTCATTTTGTAGACCAATTGGTGTCTAAATTTTGACAAATCATCATCGAAAATAGGGCTAAAATTTACTAGTGACAAAATGTTGTCAGTAGATCCTGAGTCTACAATGACTCTACTTTCTTTTCCCATCACCTTACATTTGATCCTAAATAAGGACCTTCTTTGGCTTGGCTCTTCCTTGACTAGCTCCTTGATCAATGTTCTCCTCATCATGAGGTTCTCACCTTCTTCGGGATTCAGTGGTACCTCAGAGTGTGTCTCTACTGCATTTGTCTCTTCATGAACTAAATTAGTTCTCTTGTTACCTCCTTGAGAAGTACTACCCTTCTCTAGAAACCTATAGGCAGGGTGTCCCATTTGGTTGCAATGGTAACATTTCATATTGGCAAAGTAATTGCCTCTTCATTGTCCACCACTTCTACCTCTAAAATTTGAGTTCCTTCCTCTACCACCTCTACCAGAACTTCCTTATTTCTTCTTAGTGTACTTGACTTCTCCTTGTGTCCTTGATTCTGAACTTCTTCCACCATAGCCACCTCTTGATCCTCTACTATCCATTCCTCTACCTCTTCCTTTGGAGGTTTTATTTTGCTTTCTTTTTCCTTTCTCCTCTATCTTCAAGGCCATTTGATAACATTGGTGAATGGTTTTGAAGTTCACAAGACTCATGTCTTCTTGAATAGACCATTTGAGTCCATTCAAGTATCTAGCTAGCTTGATGCATTCATCCTCCACCACTTGTGACCTTAAGCACAAATTTTGGAACTCTTCGGTGTATTCTTGGATATCCAAATCCTTTTATCTAAGATTGTGTCTTCTCCTATGCAGCTGAACCTCATAATCACCAAGTAGGTAAATCTTCTTGAACTTAGTCACCATCCCCTTCCATGAGACTATAGGACTCTTTCCTTCTTTCTCCCTTTTAGTTTGAACAAAATTCCACCATGTGAGAGCTGATCCTCTCAACCTTGACTTGGCCACACTCAATTTTTGGGCCTCTGTAATACCATCACATTCGAAATGGTTCTCTATGTTGTCAATCCAATCCATGACTGAATCTAGATCCATTTGTCCACTAAAAAGTGGTACACCATCTAAATCTTTGCCACTTAAAGCCTTCAATCCCTTTAAGAAGAGTTCTTGATCACTAATAGGGTTAGGGGTTGGAACTTCCTCTTCTACATTCACTCCCTTTTCCCTTGCTTCTTCTTCTTCTTCTTTCTGATCTATCTTATCTTTCATCTTCTCAGCTTTGTCTTGGATTTCTCCCAAGAGCTGCTCCATTTGAGACAACCTTTCTCTTAAAAAATTATTGTCTTCTTCTTGCTCATCCACCTTTTTGGCTAGCTCAATGTTAGTCACCATGGCTTTGTCTTCTACTATTCCAAATGGTGTATTCTCTCCAACTCATTCAGTAGGCTGAAACATGCACCACAAGCCTGATCTCAATCAAGCTCTGATACCAATATCATGTGAGAGTTCCAATGGCTTGCTTGCACAATTAACTAAGAAGATCTTATTTTTCTTCTTCAAGGATACTAATCTCCTCTAGGTCCTTATTAGGTTTATGTGATTAAATAATTCCTAATCCCACTCTTCTCCAAGAGTCTCACACTTGTGCTTCACCTTTGAAAGACTAACACCCTAGTAGTTACTTCACTTCCTCTCCTACACTTAGAATGATATAAGTGTCAAATCATTTCTAACATCCATGAATAATTTTAGGGGTGTCCATAATCATGTAGATAGTCCATATAATCCCATTTGACTCCATTTTGGAGGATCTCTTAACTCTTTGCAATCGAGTTCCAACTTTAGTCTCAAAGAGGCCTAATTGGGCTTGTTTCCTTGTAGCCTTTCACAGTGACCTTTTCCTATTTCTTGCAAAAACTTTCCAAAGGACTTGTAAATATAAGCCCATATCCAAATAACATTTATCATTTTACAAGATATTTTGAAATTTTTAGTTCTCTAAGTCATCCGTACATATGGTTCCTATAATCTAGGTCCAATAGGGCTAATAGGCCTAGTTTCTAGGACTGTCTGCAACTTAGTTGAAAACTTGCTTAAAACTTGGTCTCAGTGATTGGTATGAACTCAAATATCACACTATGTTAGGATAAGACTAAACCATAGCTAGAACTATACTTAGTCTGTATAGTACTTTCTTCCCCTGCATGAAACATGCCAATTCTTCTATCCTAAACCACTAACTGGGCACTGTAAGCTCGCCTAGGGCTTAGTAGTAAAAATAGCTCTCCATCTTTCTAAGACTCCTAATCCTAAATATATGTACACTACTAACTCCCCTAACATTTCCATCCATCCTTAGGTGTTTCCCATGGCTAGATTTGATGGGGTAGCCATAACTTGACTGACTGGTCAGGACAGGACCAGTGAGTCTACTAAACTGAAACCAATTTAACTAAGACTGTATACTACCTCAAAACAACTAACTTACTGAATAAAAAATACTTGTAACTATCCTAATAACAAAAAGAAACCATTAATTCAAATCTCTCAATCCATAAGATGACACTATCACAATGAAAAACATGGGATTCTCAAAAAACTAAAATTGCAGACTGTATTTCTCTTCCCCAAACTTGTTACAATGAATAACTACTGCTTAGATTCAAGTCCTTGGGTAACATTAGATTCCATATCCATGATTCTATCCTTTTTGATTTATTCCCCAATCCTATTCATAAGGGGGTCCAAAGATAACCGAGTTGCATGCAACATTTGCAATAATTGCAAATGTTGTCATAGCAACATTTTAGCAACTTTTGGTATCTTTGCCATTATGCCTTCTCACTAAGTTTTAGGACCTCTAACCTCTTCATTTTGAGGATCCAAGATCATTAAAGGCCTTAAGGAATCTCTATGTCCTCATTTATGTGTTTAGGACACATTCATGACTCAAATCCAACATTTAGCAACTAAGCCTAAGTAATTGAAAAACTACTAACAATGGCTATTGTTGTGACCTTAGTCCTAATGAATAACTCACCTAGCACACATTGCAATGACCTTCTAAGGTCTAGAAACAACCTAACTATCTTGAATTGGCCAATGTCAAGTACAAGCCAAAAATGATAAAAACATGGAGGTTAGCCTAGGTGTGCTCCTGCACCACAAGTTATATTTTACATCAGTTCTATAATAGGTTGATGAAATGCCGAATTAGCATAAGTAAAGATGCATCATGATGTTACTTGTTAATAACTATGAAAACTATTCTATTGGGTAAATACATACTAAAATCCATCGATATAAGCTCAAAACTTAAACTTCCTACACTTACAAAGAATCGTCAGTTAACATGTAAAAGAAATTTTTTTAGTATAAACTGAGACTCGTTGGTAATCAAGCAAGTTGAATAAGTTGTGTTCGCAATACATCGAAACCCGACCATAAAAGAAAGAGGTTTGATGACTGCCCCCAAAACATCGCATTGTCACCAAAGAGATAAGTTAATGTTTTAAATGATATACTCTATCTTCACACACCGAGGAGTGGTTGAGTATTAATGACTCACTTTTAGGGAAAACCTCTATAAAAGGGTGACAGAAGGGTTTCATTGTTCACCATGACCAGAGCAGAGCGACAAGAGAAAAAATTGTGCAAACAGTGATAGTAGCACAAAGTGACTTCAACTCGACCCAGAGCACTCCAGTAGATCAAAGATCACTATAGGTGTAAACAGTAAGTTCCTACAAAAACTGAGAACTCTATTTTATGCATTTTTCAGAAAGCCCTAAATTCTCTAAAACAATGGCCATGACCTCAAGAACCACCAAGCTAAAGAACATCAAGAATGATGATTTTAAACTCATCAAGAATTCTGCATGTGAAGAACCACACTACAAGATTTTCCCTGAGGTTGCATCACGAACTGACAATGCTGGAGTATTCTCAAGAATACCAGCTAGGGTTTTACTCATCAAAGACCTGTGAGCATACATCCACTGCAAGATTACAAAAATTGGTGACTTAGATGTAGAAAAAGCTTACAAGAAGCTATGTAATGAAGATGAAACCATATAAGATGAACATAAACACATAGAGGTGAAAGGGCTCACTAATTCCCTATTGTTACTGATGGTATTCAAAACTGAGTGGATTCAGTTAGTATTGAGCTAAATGCACAATCATAAGCTATGGATGGACGAGCCTAAGATGATAACCCAAGATGTTATCCATGCAGTCACCAGTTACCCTGTAACCAAAAAGGTAAAAGAATTGAAACACCCACCCAAGGCTGAGATTGAAAAGAACATAGGAGCCATGTGGGATGGAAGAGGACTGAAGGTATCCACTATTACCGATGATGAAATGAAATTTGGAGCATATGTCCTAGGCTAAAAATTCTTTCAAGCCAACAGGATGAACAACATAACATCCAATGAAGGGGACACAACATACAAGATTGTGAAGAAGGGAACTCAGTTGGATTTGTCTGAACTTCAACTGAACCAGTTAGAAGAGAACATAAAAACAATCAGAAATGCAAAGACAAATATATGTAAGTTTGGCTCACTAAATATGTAAATTTTCTTTTACTTCCAAGAATCATTTCCATCTATAGGAGATGTAAAATGGGATACCACAAGACTAGTCACCATGCAGATCAGTGAACACATAACATCACTAAGTGACAACTTTGAAACAGTCATGGATGATTACTTTACTATATTCAAGGATAGAATGCAGAAGAGGGTAAGGATCCCTGAGAAACTTATTGAGAAATTAAAAGATGAAATATGTTTCATGGTTGATACAAACCACACACACATCAAGCCTGATGTACCAAGGAAAGCATGGATACAAACATTAGATTATGAGGTTAATATTGATCAAGCATCTAGTGCAATTGATGCTTTGATAAATTCATAAGACAAGAAAAAACCAAAGTTTGGAACTTATGAAGAGGCCAAATCAAGAATCAAATCTGATTTGGTTGTAAAAAAAATTGATAGGAAGAAGGATAAAATGGTCAAGAATCTAAAGAAAATACTATCGGTAACAGAAGAAGAAACCGAAGAGGGAGAAGAAGATGAAAAGGAGGAAGAAATCGAAGGCTAGTCACCCATTAGTGAAGCTATAGAAAAGAATGACACTGAGGCCACAGAGTCAGATTCACCACCTCCTCTACCAGCTAAGAATCCAAGAACCATAATTTCTTCAAGAATAAGAAGCCAAAAAACTAAGGACTCAAGTCCTTCACCCATGAAGAAAGGACAAGTAAGAACATACAAGAGGAAACCGACCACATAGAAAAGAGGCCCAACCAAAAGAATAAGGAAGTTGATCAGGACTAAGGAAGATATTGAGGACACCGAACAAGATGAAGGTGTACAAGCATAAAAATCAAGGTTCCAAAAATCACTGATGAGTTATACAAATCTATTACAAATTCAGGATCTATCACAAATTCTAAAATCAAAAGATGGTTAAAACTAGATCCAGAAGATCAGAACAAAGTTGAAGATGCCATCATTGCAAAGATGTACAAATTCAAGTATGCACCAATACATTTCAAAGGTAGTATGATACCAAAGGAACTCTTGGAAAAATTATATGATAGATGGACATTTTCATTAAAGAATGAGAAGGAGATAAGGGAAAGAGTAGTTGTTTCTCTTATGCCTCCCGAATCCAAGAGAGAAGAAATTGATGAGATGATGGAGAACCATAAAAAGGAGTTCTCACCCAAGTTGAGAGTCTGCAAATTTATTGAAGGGAAGCTTATAGAGCTTGAAAAATAAAGTCACAAAAAGTGGAGTAAAATACTCAATAGACCTATTGAGGAAGCAAGCCCCGAACAAGGCCCAAAATAGAAAGATGATAATCATGCAACTCAAGAAAAAATAATAATCAAAGATACAGAAGATGACACATCAGTTGAATTAGATAAAGAAGAACTCGACAAAACCAGAAACAAGAATATGGATGTTGCAGATGAGTCATGGCTAGACACCACTATGGACAACATCATGGACAACACAGTCATTGACATAACCGATGATCCAGCAGGAGAGATACAAAAAGATGAAGATGTCACTATTATCAAGGACAATACCGACCAACAGGACACAACAATGGACACTTCACAGGTGAATATACTAGGCAACATGCCAATATTGATGCAAGCCATCAATATAATTCAAGAAAAAGAAAAAACACCTGACAAAGATTCAAGCATTCCAGAGGATGCTGGGGGTGATGGAAAGAAAGACACCACCGATGATCAAAATGACATCGAAGACACTCACACTGTAACTGAAACTGACAAGGTTACAAAAGGAGAATCAAAGCAAACAGATGGAGACACAATCAAGAAGGATGCATATAAAAAGGAAGATGAAGTACATAAGGACATTGATGAAGGAGATAAACCAAAAGATGGCACTCCTGAGGAAACTAGAAAGGTTGCTAAAGATAAAGTAAAGGTTGATGTGGAGACATCCACTCAAAAATGAAAAGCTGGCACCAAAGCACAACAACAAAAAGATGCAACACCCCAAGTCACTTCATCTAGCACAATAGACAAAGCCAAGAAATTGGTTATGACTCTACATTCAAGTGAAACTCAGAAGAAGAAGAATAAATCCAAGAAGAGTAAGTTGGAAGTCACTCTAGACAAAATCATTCAGATACCCAAATGTGACCCAACTACACTTGAATATGAGGCACTTAAAGAGTACGGTGAAATATGCCAGAGGAAGGCATTACATGAGAAGCTGAGGAAACAACACTGAGACTCCATGGTACTAGAGACAACTAGGGACATCTTGCACCAGATTGTACCTGATGTTGATGTTGATCAGAATACACCGATAATTGATCAACTAGCCACTCTCACCAAAGCTATTAAAATGTAGAACATTGATGCAGAGAAGGCAATTGAAGAGAGAGTAGAGCAGAAGTACTAGCACAAACTTGTTGAAAAGATCAGCCAAGAAGTAGCTGTTAACAAGGTAAAGATTTAAGAATTCATAAGTGAATTAGATCCTATTATTGTTGAAGCTATTTCCTTGATTCAACAACTAAGTACACTTGAAAAATTCACTAAGGACCATAGTGAAAACATAGAAAAGTTAGATTATGATCTAGCTAACAGTGCTAACAGCTTAACCACTGATGACAATGCGATAGAGATGCATTATGATAAAATTATTGAGATAAAAAGGTTAAGGAAAGAACTATGGGAAGTAGAAACACAATTCAGGGAACAGGTCACCGAGCTCTAGGCTCAACTTCTACCAAATCTCACACTACTTCAACAACATATTAGTTCAGCAAGACAACTGATAGTGACCCTCGAGATGTCTGTAGCAGACAACATCTACGATATGCATTCAAAGATCACACTCGAGCACATGGCTCTAGAGAACGTGAAGGACCAATGGGTGAAGATGATGAAAGACATGAAGTATTCACACTCTCACCTTTTTGATAAACTATAAGGTATACACCTTTTCCCTTATTATAAAAAAATGGAGAAAATAATGATATGTACCGTATAGATGGAAGCTAATGATATGTATAGAGGGAAATAATGATATGTATAGATAGGGAAGCTATACAGTACTGCAAATAAAGAAAACAAAGGGGAAAATAATGATATACCAACATATACATAGGGGGAGTCATGAAATGACTAAGGATTATATATGTTGTACATACTTAATATTTTGTTAGTATTTTGCACATATCAGTTTTTGGTACTAATGTCAAAGTGGGATATTGATGACATTATTTTTCCATTAGTATGCAAAGAACACTTTCGGTAAACATACACCGAAAGACAGAACAAAGAGAAAACCAAAAATGCAGATATTAGAGATCACCAAAAATGGCTAAAGTACAAAGATAACCGACGACATAGTTTTGTGTGTAAACTGAAAATGCAAAGTCAGAAGGATAAAGAGGAACCCAATAGAGGAAACCGATGTGCAGGTTATGGTGCAACCTGAGAGACAGTCAAAGTGCAACCTGAGAAATGGTTCAAGTAAGGAACCTGAAAGACAGTTAACTGATTTCAGAGTATAATCGACCGACAGAAACTGAAAGTCAGTTGCAACCAACAAAAAGTGGATCTGACTTCCACGTCAAACAAAACAGTCTTATTCTATTTATAGAATCTTGATTTTTTTTAAACCATTTATTTAGGGACAAGAAACATGAATGTAAGTGTTTCAATCAGTCTAATTGATTTTAAATACATAGACTAGGAGATCAAGGTAAAGTTGTAAACCTGATCTTAGAGTTAATATTATTTTAAGTGAAACTTGATGAGGTCAATCTATCTTATAAATAGATGATGCAATCATTCATTAAGTAAGGATGTGAATATATAAGAGAGGATGAATGAATCCTATGAGTACATCTATGGATTAGATTGAAATTTTCAAGAACCAGAACAACAAAAGGTGAATTTGGTTATCAAGAACCAAGAACAGAGGCTACCGAGCAACAAAGGTATTATTCAATCACAGTAGGTGATATACTTATTCATCTAAACTTAAATGGATCTGTAATAAGCAATAGGAGATTGCATATACCGGGTCAAATTATAATTTGATATCATTTTAACAAGTGAAGAAAAGTGTAAAAATCCTTTCCAGGAAGGTGGATTTAACCATCCAATTGTAAATCTCTTGACCGAGTGCACACTCAATAGTGTTGCAAAAGCTCTTAACAGAGTAGACTTTAACAGGGCTCCATAGAGACTCTTAATAGGGTAGAACATCAGAAGTGATCAAATTGTAAGCCTTAATCAGCCCCTTCCAATCTGCAAATAGTGAAGATTTTGTGGGTGCCATCCCCACCACAGTTTTTACTTCCTAACAAGAGTTTTCTGCAATATCATATCTTGTGTTATGTGTCAATTACTTTCATGAATGTTTCTATGAATGTTCACATGTATGGTTAAGTTTATGAATTGATATATCTTACATCAAGATAGTATAGATCAAATGGTTGGATTAACAATTGATTACACAAAGGTTAATTGATAAAAGGATACAAAAGTTTTAGGGGTACTAATTCATCCCTCCCCTCTCAGTACACTCTTCGCATTAATATTCCAACAAAAAATACAAGTTTCTTCCATGCCTCTGTGAAAATCAAAAGGCAGAAAAATGCAATCTTTGAGATCAATGATGCAAATGGTACTACACTTAAGTCTGAAAAGGACATCCAGGGGGAAGCAGTGCATTTCTTTCAATGCATTGTTAGTCATCCGGCTCAGATGGATCCCCCTCTTATACCAGACCTTCACTTCATTCCAAATCTAGTTTCAGAGGAAGATAACAATTTCTTGTTGCATCCTTTCTCCTTAGAGGAGGTTAATACATTGGTTTTTTCCTTGGAGGCTGACAAGGCCCTAGGCCTAGATGGGCTTACTCCTCTTTTCTTTCAGAAATGCTGGCACTTGATGAAACTGGATATCTTGGAGGCTATGGAGGAATCAAGGAGGCACTCTTGTATGTTTAAGCCCTTCAATAACACTTTTCTTACTTTAATTCCTAAAGGATCACAACAGGGTTCTTTCTTAGATTACAGGTCGATTTATTTGTGTAATACAATCTACAAAATTATAACCAAGTCCATCTCACTTCGCTTTGGTAAGATTATCCCCAACATCATTTCTAAATAAAAGGGTGGTTTTGTACCAGGGAAGGACATAGTTGAAGGAGCTTTGATAGCACACAAGATTCTACATTCAATCAAGGTGCAGGGCCTTCTGGCCATGGTCCCCAACCTAGACATGATGAAATCATATGAAAGAGTTAACTGGGGTTTCTTGAAACAAGTGATGCTTAAAATGGGTTTTAATAAAAATGGATTAGATGGATTATGACTTGTGTTATGGGAGATAAATTCTCTATTTTGATTAACGGCTCTCCATGCGGCTTCTTTCCATCTTCTCAAGGTATCCGACAAGGGGATTCACTGTCTCCTTTTCTTTTCATCATCATGGCTAAAGGGTTGAGCTTTTTATCTCTTTCAAAAAATCTCAGGGCTCGCTGATGGGCATTTCTCTTCATTATTCTCAGCTTTCAGGAACTCACACATTATTTGCTAATGACTCCCTTATTTATAATGAGTGCCCCATCCAGGAGGCCAAAGTTATCAATGATACTCTTCAAGAATACTGTAATTACTCTGGCCAAAAACTTAATATCAATAAGTCATAGATTTTCTTTTTCAATATGTCTAAAGGAACCCAGGGGGAGATCACAAAACTACTTGGTTTTGAAGTTTCTTTGATCCCAAATAAATATTTGGAAATTCCACTATTCCAAGGTCCCTGCAAGGCTTCTTTTTGGGATCAAATTTTAAAGTCCATTTATGATCGGATTACTTCATGGAAGGTGAGATGGATTTATTTGGATGGGAGAATCTTGCTAGTCAGGTCATTTCTCTCTTCTATTACAAACTACATCATGTATGTTTTGTTGGCACCCAGGGCTATCATAAACAAAATTAGAAGAACTCTCAAAGAATTTATATGGAGAGGGAACCTAGATGGGGTACCAAAAGTTCCCCTAGTTTCCTGGGACAAGATCTCACTTCCTAAGGATAATGTGGGGGGGGGGGGGGTTGTTTACATAATATTAATGAGATGAATATTAGTCTTGGTGCCAAACTTTCATGGAAGTACTATGAAAACCCAAGACATTTTTGGGCTAGGATAATACAAATTAAATATATGGATGGGGATGATCCTGATCACATTTTTACAATTAAGGATCCCCCTCCTGGTTTGGAAATGTGGAACTTTGTTTTGAAATGTAGAGGTGTCATTCTTCCACACTTATCATGGTTTATCAATTCTAGGGATGTAGAAGATTTTTGGGACGATTCATGGAATGGCTTACTCCCCATTGCTTTGGTCCTGGGAATCCTTTCATCTACCAAGAGTATTCTACAGAAGTAGTGGGGAAAGAAGGTGATCAATTATTTTGTGGTGTCCTTGTCAGCTTTAGGATTATAGCTAGAATGGAAAATAATTTCTGAAGTTAATATTCCAGAAATTCAAAGGGATTTACTTACGATTATCTTGGATTAGTGGCCCCTACATATCAACATGAAATGTGATAGCCTGATTTGGTCATTTTCTCCTAATGATGGATATTTTGTTAAACTAGGTTACAAATCCCTAACAAGAGCTACTCTCCACCCTAATGCTCATCTTTTCACATTTTATTGGCATCCAACAGTTTTTCCTAAGCCAGGTTCTTTCATGTGGTTGGAAATCCTTAAGAGAAACCTTACCAGTGATCGATTAAGCAGGCTTGGTATTGCACATAGTTTTCAATGTGTTTTATGTAACCTCCAGCGTGAAGATGCAGATCAAATTTTTGTTTCTTGTTCCTTTGCTTAGGAGATATGGTATTTGATTTTAGGTAGAATAGGTTGGCAGGGCCCTCTACCAGCATCCCTTACTGACCTTCTCGAATAGTGGCCTTTTCTACATAAAGACACTTTAGTCACTCATATCTGGACAGTTTCTCTAGCAGCCGTTACTTGGTCCATCTGGTGGGAATGAAACAAAAGAATTTTTAGAAAGGAAACCTATTCGGTTGATAAGGTGTGTAACACAGTTAAAAAATTTATTGCTGAAATGGTCAATAACATAATCTCTTCGATCTAAGTCACTTTCCTCTACGTTCTCCTCTCAAGACTAAAAGATCTTGAATTCTTGGCCAACCATTGTTATCCCATTTAAAGGTGTCCTAATTGTGAAGCAATGAAAGGGAGAGTGATGGAAAGATATTAAGTGGGTGCCCCCAGATTCCCCTTTCACTAAATTAAAATTTGGCAGGGCTTTTAAGAGAAATATGGGGGCTTGAGAGGCAGGCTTTGTCTTGCGAAATTCAAATTCAAAAGTGATCAAATTAGCAAGATGCACTAAAACTCCAGATGGCTCAAATGACATTGTAGAATCTTGGGATCTATTTTGGGTTTATCTCTTGTTGTTACACATGGAATTGAAAACATTCACATTGAGGGGGATTCATAGATCATCACATCTACCCTCTCCATCCAATGTTCACCCAGTTGGGAAATTCAATATATCCTAAATGATGCTAGGAAGCTTCTATCCCAGTTTACAGAGTATAAAATCTCCCATTGCTTCAAGGAGGGAAATGGATTTGCAGACTGGTTAGCTAATAAGGGAGTCAATTTGGCAAGTGGTTCTTGGTTTTGGGAAAATGATCCTTTAGTGAGATCCCTGACCTCCAAAATGGGGGTTGCCTAGGTGTCGAGAGAAGTTTCTCTTGACACTGATTTTAATCTGACTTCAATATGATGGGTGCTCGCGTAGGTAGATGTCTAATCAAACTGTTGAAGATCTTCCCAAGATACCTCACTTCATTTGGTGACATCATTTTACTTATGGTGGACAGATTTCCTCCCGATTTGGCTCCTCAAAATAGTACACATCCTTTTCTTCACACAAAGGATACCCGAGTTCATGGCATCATTTTGACGCATGGGGTGGTAAGTTTTTCAGAGAATTTTTAAGTCACTCTGTATTTTTTCCGGTATTGTGTATTTATTTTCATGTTGAGGTGTTACCTTGGTTGTTGGTCACTTGGCTGCCGAGTCCTCAAGTATAGATTTCTATCTTATCATTTGTTGGAAAGGTTGGTAGTCACATTTATCAATTAGCTTGGCCTCTTTTATATACTCCTAATTTACTCGCAGGCTCTCATTATTCATTTGGGCTTCATTTTTACATCTTCTTAGGTGTCCTCTTGATATCTGCTTTGGCCCTCATCTCTTCAGTGCTTGGGTTTTTTCTTCTGTTCTAGTTTTGAGTTAGTATGGATTATAGAGCTTTAAATTTGCGCATTCAACTCCCAATGCACGACTGGGAATGTCCAATACCAGATGATTACAGTTTACGCCATATGCGAGTGACTTTCAACTCGCTGCTGGATGCAGTGGTTGACGTTGTTCGCAAGGTAATTGGAGAAAATGTCTTATTCTCGTCTTCCACCCGTAGAATTTTTCACTCGGAGGTTTTATCAATCTACCTCTATAATTTATATGACAGGATGTAGGACTACATACCTTTTATGGAGATGGCGGCTAAGGTGGTCAAGCAGGATTTCACAACGGTAGAGGACATTCACCGGGCAGTGATGGGTTATGGCCTTAGAGACTCATAAGAATGGGCTGGTGGCCTTTTCCCCTCAGGAAGATTAGATAAAGATTTGGAATTCGTCAAGCTATATGATGCCTTTAAATCAGGCATGCATGACAAAGATTCAATTGCTTTCAAAAAGAACACGACACACCTGGTTGAATTCATTCCTGGGTCCACCATGGCTAATGCATATAATATCTTCGATAGCATGAAAAATATTATGGCCTTCTCAAACAACAAAATCATGGATGCGCCTTCTTCCTCACACACTACTATTCTAGAGGACTCGCAGTTGGCTACCCCAGAATCGGTGTCTTCACGACATGTGTGTAAGTGTCCATGTCATTGTCATGGTTTGTTTAAGCCAAGAGGCTGATTTTGGGCAGAGTCTCATGGTGTTTTATGGGTTTTTGAGGATGGCCTTGGTCAAGTTGTTTAGAGATATGATATCTCCAAGGAAGAAAGCATATGTATGTATTTGATCTATATAGCGTGGATAGGTGTTGGGCATGGTCTATTTTTTGGGGAAGTTTACCTTTGATTCTCGCTTGTATCTCATGAGACAAAGGATTTTTGGCTACTTTAGATATCACATCGTATTTATTATGGTTGTATTTTGGCAAGGATGAGAGGTTTTCTTACTGCTTCTTTTCCCCTTGAGCCCTTCTGAAGTAGTTTTATTAATAAAATATAATGGACTTGTCCATTTTTGCCATAAAAAATCCTTTAAAAAAAAGAAAAAAAGAAAAAAAAAAGAATAAAGCTATGTTTTTAAAAATAGTTTTTCTATTTTCCTTTTTGAAACATAGAAAAAATAGAATATCCTAATAAAAGAAGGTAATATTTAAAGATATTCTTATTGAAAGAAAATAATAAAAAAATTATATAAATTTCCTTTTATGTGCATTCTTTTTCTTATTAACAATATTGTTTTTAGATAAAAATGTACTCATTTTATTAATATTTAAATATATAAGGTTTCTTATTTTTAACAACAATACAAAATCATTATAATCTTATTTGGTAGCATTGAAAATGATTTTTAATTGCTATCATTAATTTGGCAGATTTTCCAACTCCAAAAGTTAAATTAAAAATGGTTTAACGAAAGACTATGAGAGTTTAGAATCATCAGACAGGTTTAGCAATAGACTGTTGAAAGTTAAGTCCACAATATAAAGTCTATCGACCACTTAAGATAGATAGATGAAACATAAATCAAATGTAAGTTATTTTTCTTTAATTATTTAAAAAATAAAAGGAAAAAATTGTTAACATAATCCAATTACGTTATTTATTTTATTATACTTATAAGTGAAGGTTTAAATTAAAAGATTTTGTCTTTCTTAAAATAATTTTACAAATTTATTAAAATATTGAAAAAATATATAGATAAACTAAAACAATTTTGTTCATATTTTCATTTATTTAGTTATTTATTCTATAATAGTTAAAACAAATAATAATCTATCTTTGTTCTGCAATGCAAAAATTAGAATGTGAAATTACAAGGAAATATCTAGTGGGTGGAAAAGAACACCCATGAAATACATTCTTGGGAAGATACAAAACATCAATGGGGTCAATCAAATCACTCCAATCATTGCAAAATATAGACAAACTAGAATAGAAATCCTAGCAATTACAATGGGAGCAAATAGGATCCTGCTAGGAGGAAATAACTGGTGGGATTGTAGAAAAATCCCTCAATCAAGAAAAAATTCAGTCATAACAGAAAAAATCCATATGCTTACCAAAACAAATGATAGAGGGAGCAAAGAATAAGAATATAACCCAAAGCATTTTCTATACCAACTAAAAAAGTTAAGGCCAGATGGGATAATTGTAGAAAATATGGAGTATTTGCAAAATAGAGCAGTTCAGGCCAGTCAATAAATTGGTGGAATTTAAACTACCCAAGCAAGGTATGCATCTCTATCTTAGTTGAAGATATTTTGTTAATAGGATGTAAGAATGAAAAAATAAAGTATGAAATTTTAAATGAAGATCCATTAGTTTTCAAAGGCTCTAGATTTTACTGTATAGAATGGGAACAAAACTTCAACCCTAGCTCTTACAAGCAAGAAAGTATTCTAAAATGGGTTAAATAAGGGAAGATCCTGACAAAATTTCTCCATTATGAAATCTTAGAGGCCATCAGAAAGGCCATAAGTTCCTTTATAGGTATAGAAGAAAGATTTTTTATTAATAAAATTGGAGAAGTTAAAATACTGATAGATATGGACCCAAATATCAAATTTTTAGAACCCCTTAAAATAACTACTAAACAAGGGAATATAACTGTAGAACTAGATTTCTATAATGGAAGAATATTTGGTAATATAATAATAGAGAATGCTGATAATACAATTAAAAATAAATAAACAAGTAAACATAAAGTCATACACGAGGTTGGAATATGCATATATTTCAATAACCAAATCAGGGGTTTTATGGTAGAAACCCTAGATTCATAATATAAGGAAGAAAATGGAGGAAACAATGCTAACCCTCTAAAATAGAGAATGAAGGAGGAATTGGAAAAGACATTTTTAGAAAATAGAGAGTCGTTAAATCAATTGTCAATAGAATTAGAAGCCTTCCAAGAGGAAGTTAAAGAACAATTGGCATTAATAAATAATACATATGGAAATAAAAATATGTCAAGGAGCCTCATTTTTGAAAAAGAAATAACAGTTGGAGGGGACGAAAATGTAGAAACAATAGACATAGAGAAAGCTCAGGGAATCAATGACGAAATGATGACACTCATGGAGCTAGAGGAAATTTATGATTTAATGGGCCTAAATCAACTATAGGAAGGTGTAAATGAAGAGGAATATGAAGAAAATGAAGAAATTGCCAAAGAAAAATAGAGGCTCATTGAGAAATTTATGGAATATAATTCATTGGAAAATGAAGATACATAAATTATATTTGGAATTTAATAGAACATAATACATTATAGTTGGAGGATATGGAGGAAGAAAAGTTAGGACTATGCCCAAATTTTCAAAATAAACAAATCCCTAACTGTGGAAAATCAACGAAGAAGAGAGGAAGAAAATCATTGACAAAATTAAGACAAAAAGATGGGACAACAAAAGTTAAAGTAAATATTACATTTATTTCTATATGCAAGGAAGGGGAAGGTCCTTCCCAAGGAGAAATGAAGTTGACAATTTGGAATGTTAGGGGCATGAATGCCCCTAATAAGCAATGTATATTAAAACACCATATTTTAGTAAGTAAAACAAAGATAATGATGATACATAAAACTAAACTAAGTAGTGATGAAATGAACATCTTTAAAAATAAAATAGGGTTCTGGAGGTTTGGAAATAATATGGGATCCAAGAAAGATAAATTATGAAAAATTGATCTCCAAAAAAAACTAGCAAGGAGGGTGTATTTAAATTGTAAAAAACCATCTAAACTTTTTCCTTATTAATGTATATGGCCCAACATTGATCAATAAAAAGGAGGCATGGGAAGAGATAGGGGCATTCTTAGAAAATAATACATATTTAAACTATATTATAGGAGGAGATTTGAATGCAACAATGTACGGATCGGAAAAAAGAGGTGGGAAAAGAGAATCACAAGTTCATAAAATTTTTAGAGAATTTGGGTTCATAAAAATAGTCTAATGGAGATGCCTATAGAGAATGGATTATACACTTGAAACAAAAGAAGAAGGGGTTTTAGTCAAATTGTTGCGAAACTAGATCGTTTCTTTTTTAAAGGAGATTTATCAACATTCACAAATACACTTAGTGCCAATATTATGTCTAATCCGGGCTCAAACCTCTTTCCAGTACAACTTACAATTGAAGAAGACATGGAATCACAAAACTACCCCTTCAAATTTGAAAATATGTGGACGAAAGATTATTTTTTATGAATTTGTAGAAAAATAGTGGAAAGAAGAACAATTCATAGGTCCAAAACTAATTTGTTTTACTTTAAAACTAAAAACTTAATTAAACAAAAAATAATTCAATGGAATATGGAACATTTTAAAATTATATTTTTAGAAAAAGAAAAGATTGAATAAATAAAAAAACTCAACAAAGAAGTAATAAGAGTAGGCATGGATCTGGATAAATATCAAAAGGAGTGGAAATTAATAAGAAAATATGAAGAAAATTTAGGCTTTTTTTCAAGGGCGGGAGATGGGGTCAAGAGGTCGAGGGTTTCGGTAGTCGGCAAGCAATCGTCAAGATTTTCTGCGAATCTTCAGAACAACTCCAATCATACAAGCAACACAATGGAACCTACCTTCATCAGATCTTTGCAGGTAAAGTTGTGGTACAACCAGCTAAATATTTCTTTGTTAATCCCAAATTTGTTAGAAATAGGAAATACTAAGGGGGGGGGGGGGGGAATTANAAATTTGTTAGAAATAGGAAATACTAAGGGGGGGGGGGGGTGAATTAGTATTTGACAAAATTTTGGCCAAATATGGATATAATTAATTATCTTCAAACTTGCATATGAAACTAAACTGAATATACTGAACAGTAAGAAAAACCATAACACAAATTAACTCATAACACCATAATTGTTATCGAGCAAACCTTGGCCAAGGGAAAACCCTAGTGGGGATGGTACCCACTAGATGATCCACTAATAAAGTATCTCACAAATGATAATGACCCTGTTATGAGTCTATTTACAATTATAGTGATTATTTTCCTTGTTAGAGGACTAGGTCTTTTTAGAAGCCTCAACTATGTTAGGAGTTGGTATTGCAAAATAAGATTGTATGCAAGGTGAGCCCAATGCCCAAACATGCGATATACAATGATAGTCCTTAATATAAAAGATGGCTTACAAAAATTTTGTTGCTTGCTGAATATCTTCAATATTTTGATCTGTCTATTAAGCTCTTCAAAAAAATTGCACTGTTCTGATATGAAATCAGACTTCACATATTACTTCAATACTGCTCATAGTAACATCAATCATCATTCAAGTATTGTTACAAAATGAACTTCACATTTACTTTCCTTTATAAAAAATGCAATACTTAAATCAGCTTACATAATATCATTCCTTGCTGACTGAGGGTTAACATCTAGGATGTCGTCCCTAACTATTTAAGTCATTATTTAAAAAAAAAATGCCTTAACCCAAATTTACCAAATACTTGTCGCTGCTCTTTTTTGTCGTCTTGCACTGTCTCTAGTAAATCAATCATAACTTTGTCTGTACTGTCTGTACAATCAAATGTACTTAGCTGTAGCTTCAATATACTTCATATATGTTGTACTCAAGCTCGCATACTCTGGAATTACTTCTGTGAACCTCACTAACCAAAGTAGTATCTATTCAGACTGTTATACTTAGATAATTTTACAAAACTAACATACAAAACTGTATCTCCAAGTAATGATGTCTCCATACTGAGTATATGTTGCCATAATGACAACATCATGATATCCTACTTAACCAAATTTCTAACAATCTCCCCCTTTTTCATTGATGGAAACATATATAAATTGGCTAAGTCCCAAAAAATTTCAAACTCCAAAACTTCAAAAACTTTCACATTCTCAACTATTACTCCCCCTTTAACTATACTTATGCTTATAATAATTACAATTTTCACAACTACTACTCCCCTTTGATAAAAATGACAAAGGTGTGAAAATGTCTATATACAAGTAAAAATTGATATACCTCTTGTCTTTTAATTTTGTAAGGCTAGAAGACATGAAATCCAATCTTTAAAGCTCGCCTTCAAGTTAGATATCTCCTTGTCCCATGTATTTTTCACTGAATCTGCCATGCTGAGTAGTGCACATAGGCCATAAGATGCAATCTCTACTGCACTCAAGTTAGTATAGGAAATTTTTGCATACGATGTCTTTGAAGTAAGACATTCATCCAACTGGGTCTGCACAATACTAATCTTTAGTACCAAATGCTCTCAAATAAGGGCAAATCTCTTCAAATTTCTTTCCTTTTAATTCTCCAACAATATTATGTCATCATGAATTACGCTAATATTTTGTTCAATATCTGTTATCTTCATGTTTGGATTTTGTAACTCATTCAAAGTAGTTTGTAATTCTGTTTCTTTGTTCCTCAACTTCTCTGCTATGTCTGAGATGTGATTGTGTGAAAGGGTACACTGACTATATATAATATTCTTCCTTTCTCTAGACATTTTATCAAATCCTTAATACAAACTTAAAGATTCCCCAAGTCATTCTTAATATTTTGACAAATTGTTTGAAATATATGTGCATCATGTGCTGACTGTGCCTTAACTATTGCAATATTTGTTAATGTGGTGAACTCACTGTCAAATGCCTTCATGACTTCCTTAGCTCTATCCTGTGGATCAACTTCACTAACTTGTGTAGATATAACATATTGTAATTGTTACCTCAAGTAGTGATCCCTCCAAACTCTTCAATTTCTCGTTCTTTCCAATGATCTTATTCAAGGATGAGATCAACTTTATTTGATCATCATCATCAACTTCTGTTCCTAAGTTCACCAAAACTAATTCAATGGGTGATTTTGATGAACTTGCTGCTGTGTCCTTCAATGGTGTGTCCAACTAAATATTCTGGGGTACTATCACTTCCTTTTCTTTTCTCTATACTTATTCTTCTTCTTTATCAATATATGCTTGTAATGGTGTTTCTTGTTCTATCTCAACATGCTTCAACCTAGGAAAGGTTAAAGTGATCTCTTGTTCAATCTCCTTCCACTTTTTTTGTAACTCAACATCTATACTTTCAACTGTCTTTTCTTTTGATTATGATTCTTCTTTATTTTCTTCTTCCTCATTATCTGAACTAGAATAATTATCCATTCCTTCCAAATTGTCAACTTCTCCTCCTTCAATATGTTTTCCTTCATTGTCCTTAAATGAGTCTTCTTCTTTGTCAACTGTGATGCTCGTGCCTTCTACTTCCATAGATTCATCATTTATTGATATTTTTGGTGGTGTAACTATTGTCTACTATGTTTCCTTTTCAGGTAATGGTTCCTCTGTCTGCGTAGTTGTTACTATGACTAGGATGTCCTATTTTGACTCACTTTGTGTTTCTGCTGGAATATATGTGATAACTTTCACAACTGCTTCTTCTATTTCTCTGTTTACTTCCTCATACTTTCCTCCCATAATTAAGATAGTTCTCCTCTTCATCTCAAGTGTATACTAAGACTTGTCATGATTTCTTTAAAGTGTTCCTCATTATTAACTTCACATAATTTTCTCACAAATCTTTCTCTTATGTTCTTATCTTCTTGAATTGCTCTTGTGTTCCTGTTAATTAATCTGTCATATAACTCATTAGGTATCTTATCTTTTATGCTCTCAAACTTCTTGTCTGCAAGTATCATATGTTTAACAACTACATTTTCAAGATTCAACTTCTCAAAGTTGTTATACATCTGGTAGTACTTATTCAACTTAATAAAGTCTCCATCATTAATGATTAAAGGGTTAACTTTTCAATCTTAGGTTTCCATTGTTTCATTTTGCTACTTCCTACCTCTTCTTCTATTTGAGTTCCAATCTAATTTTGCACTTTCCTCTCATTATTTTTACAGGTGAAGTTTATTCCTTTTGTGTTCTCTTCCTTTCCACAGGTGTGAAAATAGTTTTCTGCCTCTTTCCTGGTCCACTTGCCATTTCTTTTACTCTCTTATCTTTCTGTGGTGGTGCGGGTGAAGTGGTGAATCTACTTTATTTCTTTGTAGCTATTGTTGCTGGCTTTGCAATTGACATGCTCAACTTATTTTCCTCTATAATGGCCTCATCAATATTCTGTACAAATACTGCAGATGTTTCCTTTGCTGCTAAAGGTGGTACTTCTAATATTTCTCTCTATCCAATGTTCCTCATTGCTGATGTTGTCTTCTTTGCCAAATTATACTCATCTTTTGTCATCCCTGTTTCCTTTAGAATTTTCTTTATTATTGTATCCACTCTCTTCTTTGCTATGCTTTGTAACTGAGTTTGGTGTGAACTTCTTGCAATCTCTTCAGATGTTCCATATCTAGGGCTTTTTGTATCCAATCTTTCTTTCAGTAATCTTCTTGCATATCCTTCTATAGCTTCTTCAGTTATCTCATAATCAAGTGGGTCTATGAATTTAACTCTGGGTTCTACTTCTTCAATATAGGTAAAGTATGTAAAAACCAAGAAACATAAATCATCCTTATATTTCTCTATCATAGATGGTGGAATTATTGGTCTTTTTCTCATCTCGTTCTGAAATGTCTTGATAACAAGTGTAGCACTCTCATTCACTTTGTCAATAGAATGTCTCTGATATACCTTATTTATTCTTTCCATGGTGCTTCTCTCATCATTCCAATCAGCTCCAATAGTGTAGGGAAATCTCCTCAAAAGGTGGAAAACATGTAAGTTATCAATGATGAAAATCTGAATTGGGAATTCTTTTTATATTTTCAATGTTTTCTATAAGTTGTATCCTTAAAATCTCACACATATCTACTTCACCTTTCTCAATACACATCAAATAAGATGCATGTATCCTGCCTACTGCCATATCATCCTCTCTAGAGTTGGCACATAACTTAGTGGCTATTATTTTGTAAACATATCTCACATCATCATGTTCTATCTTACTTATCACAATCCCTCTACCATTGTATGTAGATTTAGTGTTCTCAATGACTATTTTATTTACATTTTTCTCATTAAGTGGTAATGCTCCTTTGTTTGAAAATCCAGTCACATCATGTATAAGGTCTGTTGTAATCTCAATTACTCTGTCATCTAGGTAAAACTTTCCATCATGTACTTTTCTCAATACAATCTTAGTCCATTCTTCATCATCAAATTCATAATGAAACATATACCTTACTATATCCATTCGACCTAAATGGGTATAACCTTCCTTATAAGACATGTCCTGATTCAGAATTTTTTCATACTCTGCTATTATATACTATTATCTCCTAAGGTCTCAAACTTGCATTTCAAATAACTCTTGATATCTTCTAAACGCAAAACTCCGTCTGGTGTAAACGATAATGCCAAACTAGGGTCATCTTCAGTATTCTTTATTAGCTCCCTCCTAATCTTAGGTCTAGGTGTATCTTTAACATTGTGAACAAGGGTTGCATCCATATTTGCACTTAAGATGATAGCTTCAAAGATAAACTTCAAAGAAAATACCTCAATATTGCGATTTAGGGCTTTGTGTGTAGATCCAATGAAATCTACCTTTAAATGCTTCAAAAAACTTCTGATGTCCTTTAATTCACTTTTAAGGTCTCCTTAAAACTCAGAGATTATCAAATGGTGTCTATCAATTCACTTTTACTCATTAAATCCTTCAAAATTCATCGTCGCATTAATTGTAAAACTGTGTTCATGTCAAAAAGTTGTTCCTGTCTATCAGTGATCTTCTTTCCCTTTGATATCTCACATATATGCTCAGAAATGTATGCGATCTTAACCATAGATTGTTTACATCATGTAGTAACACATATTAACTTTGCAAATCTTAATTCAAACTCTACAAAATCCTATGCTATTCTAATGCTCATTCTATCCTTTATTATACTGAAATGTAATGCTTAATCTGATTGAGATGGGTCGGTAACAATAATTAACTTCAATTTGTTCTCAGGTGCTTCACTTTTTCGACTTTCCAAACTGATGGGTAAAATTGCTAGATCTTTAGCTTTGACAAATATAACTTCTTTTATGTTACTGTTATTTCCTTTATGACTGTCGTTGTTATCCACATTCCATCTGGTGTAATTTATATTTCTTCTAGGGTTAGGATTCCTCATATTATTCATTCTGCAATATCTTGTTGTATGTCCCATGTTGTTACAAATTAGACAAACAATAACATTGTTTCCATATCTCAGTCCTGACGGATTAAACTATGATCTACAATCTCTAGCAATATGTCAAAAGTTGTTGCACTTGAAGCACACAACTCCATTCCTTATATTGTTTGTTTCTCCAATAGGTCTCTTATATGCAGGGTTAGTACCTCTAAACATTCTACTATTTTCATTACTATTATTATATTTTGGTTTCTTACAATCAGTAACTCTATGACCAAAACCATGACAATTATAACAATAACCAATAATAGATTTGAATTGCTTAGCTGTACAATCTCTTTTCATATGCCCAAATGTATTGCATGCATAACATCTACCTTTGAATTCAATTTGCACTTCTTTAGGTGATTCAGTTTGCTCAAGTACATCTTAGATTGGTTAGACTCAACTTTGTTTGTTTCTTATTTTTCTTTGTTCTCAGGTTGTTGAATTGTAGACTCTGATTCTTTGCATTCTTCAACTTTCTTTGAAAACTTTTCTTCAAGATATCCAAGTCCATTTTTATCATAAGTAGGTTTCTGAATAGAAATCTGTTCATCAATCAATTCACTGCTGAAATACAATTCCTTAAGGTGTAGTTTAGACTGGGTAAGGTGTAATTAGGTGTAGAATAGAAAATATCTAATTAGAATAGTTTATATGTTCTACACAAATTAAATTTACCAATATAGGACTAGTTATTGAGCAACTCTTGGAGAATAACTAATGCTCATGCAAAATGCTTGAAAAAACCAAAAAACCAAAAAAAATAAAAATTCGGCGTAAGTTTAATTGTCTCATAACAAAGTTTTAATAATGGCCTGTCGGCCAAACAAAACGTTGCGCCCCTCCGTTGTGTTTAATATATAATAACATTCATTCACCATTGTTATACGAATACAGGTAAGGAGGTCAAATGGAGGCAATGAGCAAGGATTGCAGCGGAAAGAGATATTTCAAAGATGAGGACTACACATTTGTTATTAATAATGAAATAGCTAATGCCCCAATCACACCCTCTCCCGGTAACATTGAAAGAAATGCTCCACGAAATTCTTCTTATCATCAAAGATATACCCAGCCAAGATCTTCATCACAATCTTATTCAGTAAAAGCCATGTAAGAGAGTTTTATGTTTTACATTTGGTGAATTTGCAGTTCGTCAAACATCTTACACATTAATATGTCTACTCTGTACAGCACAGACATTACAAAGTTCCCCAAAAAGCCATGGAGAGATCCAGGAGCAGACTTGTCTGATTACTTCAACTACAGTTTTGATGAATACTCTTGGTGGCAATATTCTAAAGTTTTGGTATTTTCTTCATCTTTCAATGTTGGGGCGATTTGTTTTATTGCTATGAATATTGTGTCTGAATATATGTGTAAATTTAAACAACATACTTATATGTGTAAATTTAAACAACATACTTAGGGTTTTGATTTATTTAAGTTCACATCACATTAGTTTCTATAATATGATTAATATATTAGTGTGATTTGAGATGAGCTATCTAGACAAGTGAAATTCTGAAAGGTGTTGTTCAAGTTAAATGTATGAGATCTATTAACCAAAATTTTAAGGCTTAATAGAATAGATTGAATCAAATGTGTACCTCTACAATTAATCAATAATATGGCTTGATGTAGCTAAGAAAATCAAAGCTTAAAACATGGTTTTTAAGATGAAATATATAAAAGCTATAAATCAATCATTAGAATTGCTTGAAAATGTTCTAGAATAGATGATATGAGATTTTTCCAGAAATGTTGATGAAAAAAGAAAGTATTACATAATCTTTAAATATTTTTGCAATTAGATTATGTGTATATTTTCCATCATCTAACATTTAGTTTAAATGTTTATTTACATTAAGTTATTATATGAATTGTTTTTCCTTATTCAACATTTAGATGCCATGAAAGGAAAAAGCTTATGTATAATCTCTGGATTAGATTATGCATTTCTCCTTGAAACTTCTAATAGAAGATATTGATAGAAGAAAACTCTCATTAATCTAAGTCTGAAACATCCAACGTAATGTTGTGTGTACATACAACTGATTTGTTTCATTGCGTATGAAATGGGTAAGTTTAAACAACATACAAATCACGCTAGCTTTTCCAATATAACACATCTTATTAGTATGATTTACAACATACAAATCACGCTAGCTTTTCCAATATAAGACATCTTATTAGTATGATTTGGGATCAGTCACCTAAACAATGTAAAGCTTAGAGTGCTGTTTATCTATCAATCAATCATTAGATTCACTTGAAAATGCTCTCAGATAATCTACGTTTTCAGGAAATATTGACAAAAGAAAAAAGGTTTATAATATGAACCATAGAGATTTTGTATCTTTAATTGTAAGCTGACTTTGATCATAATAAACAATTTGCACACAAGTAACAAGTATGTTGCAGTCAAGTACAGATTATTTTAAGTTCTTCGACCTGAACTAAATCTTTATAGGTGTTTGGTTTCTGCAGCGTGATATCAAGAATTATGGAGCTTGTGGGGATGCTTTGTATGCTCCACCTCAGGGCTATAATGAGGGAATTCCAAATTTGTTGGGATTTCCTCCTGACAGGTATGTGAACTATGATACTCTTCTATTTCTTTTGTTAAATCATTTGAAGCTCCTTTGATTCTTATTCATCTTGTGTCTACAGAACGCTTTTTGATATTGATATCGATGCACTCGACGAGAAGCCTTGGTTGATTCCTGGAGCTGATCCCTCAGACTTCTTTAACTATGGTGATAATCCTACCTCTTGGAATGACAGGAAAAAGTTAATGCGTGAGAGTCTTGAAAATGGGAATATGATACCACAGAGATCATATACATGAGCCTGTTATTTTATTTCAATACAAAATGTATTCTTGGCTTATGTTCTAGATTGATTAGGGTTAATTAATTAGGAATGGAAAGAAAACCAACATTCCATTTTTGCTAATTCTTTGAAGGTGGAGGAAGGTTGGACAATAGTTAAAAGAAAGAAATTTAAGTCTCTTATGTCTTCTTTTGATATGAGTTTATGGTCTCATAAGGGTGGGCTTAAATGATTATTTTAATTGCCCTTTGTTTGGAGATCGATAGTTTGGTCTTGGTTTCTCTCTTGTGGGAAAGTTTGTATGTTCCCTTTGTTGTGTTTGGTGTTGTTTCATAGTTGCTTTGTTGTTCTCTTCTTGTTCTATCCTTCGGTGGTTCTTTGTAAAAGGTTTCGGGTCCTTTCAAAATCTGTTTTTATTTAATTAGAACATTCTATTTCAAACTAGTTGTCCTGGAAGGATTTTATTAATAAATATTTGTTTAGTTAGTTATATTTTGAAATTTTTTTGAAGGTTAGTATTCTTCTCTTAGAGATATGGAATATTCATTATAGTTACAAATTAAATAGATGAAAATTTATTGACTCTATAAAGGAATAAATTGCATCGAATAAATAATTTAGATATAAAAATAAATTCAATTATAAGCAACAATTAATCCAGATTAATTTCTTTTTGCGCACATGATCAACAAAAATATCATTATGACAGTCTTTAGTTATCACTAGTGTTTATTGATATTGTGTTATCTTGATTCCTTCACGATTATTAACCACATCCTCATGATCATTTGTATTTTCTTAGACCAAATTATTCATTTCCTCTTTCACTCCTCTCTTGTAATTGTTATCTTCTCTTAGTTTGCCATATTGTATTGTCCTATGTCCATTGATTATTTGTTTTGCCTAGAGGATAAAATAATTTTGAAAACACACAAATCATACTCCTAGAAATAAACATTTCATTTGCTTGAGATTTTTCAATACCTAGGGCACTTTTGAAGTTGCTTCACTCTACCTTAATTTGTATTACTTCTATGTTATCATAGGTTATTTCTATTTTCACTACCTTGTGCTCAACACCATCCATTATTTCTTCTTTTTTGAGTCCTTGTTACCATTATTTATTGTGTTTATTCATCATATATTTCTCCAAATTGTAGCATTATAGAGACTTTAATCAACATATTTCTACACACGAGCTTCCTTTGTTGCATGTACCTATAATATCTCTTGTGTAGGTCCTTTCTTTTGACATCACTCTACTATTTTATATTGCTCTCATTGGGACAATTTTGAGAACAACATCAAATCTATATGCAACTTTATACATTAATCCCTTTTTCTATTTCACCTAATTTTGTCCTCTATGTTTTCACATCCCATCAGATGCCTCCATAGTGGATGTTGGAAAAAAAAGAAAATATATAAATCAAAACAAAGAAATAATAAATAAAATGTCTGTCAAAACAAATTTCATGAGGTAGGGAACAACATTATGGACAGTATTGGGAAATTATTAATCGGAGTATGGTACCAACATGTGCATCATGTGAAGGTACATGAGGCCCCATAATATTTACCAACATTCTAGTAGCTTGTGTAATAATGAGAGATCTCTAAATATAGAGGACACAAAAAAGGAGGCAAGAATAGCCAATAAGTTGTTCAATGAGAAGAAAATGATTATAGTTATGGAAGGTGACGAAGGAAGAAATAATGGCATTGGAGAGAGGAGGGCATGTATTCAAAAGTGAAGGGAATGAAAACTAAAGCATGAGAAAGAAGGAAGAAAATATAGAGAGATGTGTAGGAGAGAAAGGGTGAAATTGAGGTAGCTTTGGAATAGTTTTTAGGTTGGAGAAATAAGGAGAATAGTGTTAACAGAGTGAGTGGATCAGACAAATAAATGAAAGATACCAATTACATTCTCATCTCAAATATACTAAGTATAAATTGAAATTACTGAATTTGGTCTGTCGCAACTATAGACCCTATTTTCCCTAAGTGTGATCATACCCTCGATTATGACCAAATGACCCTGTTACTGTTTGGCGTAATTCATTGAATCAATTTAATGTCCTAAGTGATTTTTATCATTGATTTATATTAACTATTATAGCCATAAAATTCAAATCAATTTCGACCAATCAAATCAAATTAAAATCAAATATGGCTATAATATTTAATTATAAAGGAATTAAATAAATCTCAAAATCAATTACCCAATTGCAATTAACCTATTTCCCCTAGCCTATTTAATTTAATTAAAATGGCTATAGTCCCCTAATTATTAAAAAGTAATTAATTTGTTTAAATAATTATTTCCCATGTTTTTAAATGAATTAAATAAGTTTATTTCATTTACTAATATTCCCCTAAACCCCAACCTAACCTATCTCAACCACTTCTACCCTGGGTTCTAACCCTTCTCAACCCATTCACCCATGCTAATCTAATCCTAATCCTAAATTCTACTCTAACCCACCTCCTAATGTTGTCACATTCCATTAAGGAATGCTTAACAACTCAACCCACTTGAGAAAGTCCACTTTCTCAAGCTGGACTTTCTTAAAGTCCATTTTCTCAAGCCATCCTCCCTTACCTCTTTAAAAGCCTTCATTAATGCTTTCATTAATATGAAGAACTTAAGCCTATGTCTCTCCCATGCCTTATTAATGCCTTGGGCATTAATGGCTCTTACATATTCATTTATGAGTCTCTAAATTCATAAATGAACCTTGTCCCCCCCCTCTCTCTCCCCCATTCTTCTATAGATAGAAGCCTGTTTTGAGAGCAAATAAGCCTTCACCTTAGATCAAAAATACATTGTTATGCTATTGAATTAATATTATATTCATATTTCATCTATTATATTATGCTAGTTCATTGTTTCCATTTCATCTTTTAAAGCTAGATTGCATGCTTTTTCACATTTTTAGCTCAAATTTGAATCAAATCCTTCATGCTAGAATAGTATTGGTCACTGATTTGTAGCATATTCGGAGGGATAAATATGCAACTAATCACACTCTTTCTAGTTAGAAGGTAATAGGCTGATATTAGTGGTTTCTAACGTTTTATCTAACCATTTGAACTAATGCAATGACCTATTGAGTGTTTGTGTTATTTTCAATAGGTACCCATTTACACACACACATTTCTGGCGCCCACCGTGGGGCTCAATTTTCATTTGAGCCTCGTCTTCTAATGCTTTTTTGGCAATTTGCAGACTTAGGAATCAGACACAAAATCAGATATAATATTGCAAGATCGCATCCCGAATACGCCATCACATCGCGTAATTTCTGGATCGCATTCGAGATTTCCCAGATCGTATCTGGTTCTCAATCGCATTTGGTCAGCAAAGGTTCGTATCTGGAGAATAAGATCGCGTCCTGGATACTGCATCGCATCTGGTAAGAATTTAGGATCGCATCTGGTTTTGAAGCTTGCCCATTTGATTTATCTAATCCTAACAAGTCTAACAAATTATATTTTCTATGTTTTGCAGCCTAACAAGTGTTTTCAGGTACCTTTTGACAGGTTTCATGGAGTTGGAGTAGCAAAATACTAACGTGGTTTTCACAGGTTACCAAACCCCTTCCGTCTTGACTTCTATTTTCCTGTTTTCACAACTTAAAACTATTTTTTTCCCACTTGATAAACAACTAGATATTATGCTCTTTTCCTCTTGGGAAAAATCAGAAAATTAGACGTTGTCTTATCATTTGTGACAAAATTGAGAGTAAATGAACCACAAACAAAACAAAACAAAGCACTAAATATGTGGGCTCAATGAACAATCACATCGTTTAATTGCTTTTGGGTCAGAAATTGAACAACACAAACTCACTAAATTTTTGTGGTTAATTGAACAAAGCAAATTTTCCTTTCAAGCATCCTATTTTTGTTAAAATAGAAACCATTAAATCAAGCTCAACATAGCTTGAGGGAAAGAACATTATTTTGAGTGTTTGAGGAGAAAACGGCATCGACTAGGAGAGTATGCTCTTCTTCTTTTGAAGAATAAAAAATCTAGAACTTCTAAGCTCGCCAATCCTGGTTACCATTCTTTTAATAGTAGAGGGCCTACCGGTTGAGGAAAAAATCTCCTGGGAACGACCCAAGTGAGGACAGGTCTTACGCTAACCCTTCCAACTCACTATAAATAGTTGCTTCCTTGTAGGCCAAAGCCTCGAAAGACAGAACTAGTTTTGTTCTTAGAATTTTGACATCATTCCTTGAACAAATCGGGGTATATATAGAGCGGAGCCGCTTCAATCTTTCTTGCGAGACTATATATATTCAGGTACTCATAGGGCTATACACCTTAATTTTGCCTTGTGCAATTCTATGGGGGACAGTTTCAAACAGATTGCTCAATAATCTACAACACATTCAATTGAAAGAATTTCTGATTCATCCCCGAAAGGGTGATAATCTTTGTGCAAGGTAAAAAGTAATTGCCCCAAGACACTCGTCATATCATGCCCCCACTTGCATTTGGAGTTGGCTAATACAGCATCATGACTGGAGCCATTGTATGCTTGGTGATGGCTGTATTCTGATTAGCATTTGAGTGTGTGCCTAAGTCAACAAGCAAATGATTTTCATCCTCCACCTAGAAAATAGGAAAAAGATGTGTGTTTGATTCATCCCTTTTAACAAAACAAAATTGTTTGACGTGTCAGAAAGATCATTAAAAAGATAAAGCTTCTCGCAAAATAATCAATAAATTTCATACCCTGGAGTACAAGTGTTTTTCGTGTTCGACAAATACCTCTTGATACAATTTGGAGACAAACAGATTCACGTTCCTCAAAACGCAAATTTTTCAAAATGGACCAAAACTAACAAGTCCATCATAAGATCGCATCCGGGATTTCTTGACTTGTATCCTGTATTTAGGATCGTATCTGGTGCATTACATCGCATTTGGTCAAGCAACAAATCACATCTAGTTTTCTAGGATTGTATCCAGGGTTTAGGATTGCATCTGGTTCTGTCAGGGGCTCGTATCTGGGAGCTCACATCTTGGGTAGTGGGAATTTCTAGCAGTCTTTCCTAGGATGTCTCAGTTGTTTTAGGTACCCTTTTTGCTCTTTAGCTGGTCCATGTTGTCTCTTCTAGTCTCCCTGCTATTATTTTTAAACACTTTCAAAACGTCTACCTTGCATGCTCAGTCAGTCTTCCATGATCAGTTCAATACGTGTGGTCTATCTATTCTCTATCAACAACTTGGTTCCCAGCTCACTATCAGGGCATTCTAACCCTTTGACGCTGGAATCATTTACATCCACCAAACAAACAAACAGTGACTTCTACCTAGACACACCCACTTGAACGATATGGAATCTTTGCTAGTACTATTGGGAAATGTTGACGAAGTTGAGAAACAAACTTCATGGTTAACACGAGATACAGCAAGTACACAACTGAAGGATCCAAAGTACCTCCTAAAACATCACACTTCCAAGGAGAAACTTCTCGCAATTCCCTATTCGATCTTGATTCACCTCAAATGGGTAGCAACACTAACGATTGGAGTAAAGCCTTTGAGGGTTATGATGATGGAAAACAAGCACAATTCGTAGGGACGGAAGAGGAAGAAAGACCCAGGTTTGAACGTAATCCATTTTAGTCAGATAGTGATGAAGAAATCCCTGAAGACGAATATGAAAAGCTAAAACAAAGAAAAAGAGTCCACAAACTGTTAGAACGGATAATTGGAGATGACAAATAAAAATACTTCCTCCATTTAGCATCCACGGGTGTCAAATTACCCCAGGATTATGATGTAAATGATCTCAAAGAAAAGGAGGTACCAAACCCCATATCCATCCTTACTAAATAGCTTAATCAAATGCAAACTGAGCTCACAAACCTCAAGCAAGAGAAAGACAAACCCAAAACAAAATACTCTTTGCACGCCATTTGTCCATTTCCTTTCGATAAGAGTATCACAATGGTTTCATTTCGTCCTAATGTAGTGAGACCAAAATATGAAAAATACACAGGGGAAACCGATCCACATGACCATGTGAGAGAATTTTGTTCTCTTAGCATTGAGTATATGCATAAACCCACTTACCTCATGCGACTGTTTCGAGGAAGTCTAGGAGGAAACGCCATGGAGTGGTTTTCAAAATTGAATCCTAAAGTCAAAACATTTAAGGAATTGATGCAACGGTTCATTCAGCATTACTCTTACAACACCCAGCATGACATCACCATGATGGATTTATGTAACACCAAGTAGAAAATAGGGGAATCTTTTACACACTTCCTACAAAGATAGAGGAAGATCTTTGCACGATATTCAAGAGTCATCCTTGAAATGGAAAAGATGGAGATCTTTGTTAATAATCTCATACCTGAATTGAGCTATGCTCTACAAATGCAAGATTCTCCTAGCTTCGATAGGATGATTAAGAATGCTCTCCGTATCAAAGAAGTCATGGTAAAAAAGGGGGAGATCACCCTTCAAAATGAAAACAAAGGTAGTAGCTCCAACTCCAAACCTAAATGGTGGAAGCAAAACAAAAATGTTGTTAAAGACGGAGTGGTTGATGCTTCCAACATAAATTCTAAAACCGAAGCATTCAATCTTACCAATGGTATGCAAGAAAGTAAGGAGGCTAAAATAACACCTCCTATTCCCAAAACCAACAATGATAATGACAAGGGACGAACATGGAATTCAAAACCCCAAAGAACATTCACACCTTTGGGAGAACCTCTTGAAACCATCTTAAAAACATTGGTGGATAACAAAGTCCTTACGATTCCTGA
>MU227135.1:159490-178348 GCA_018584345.1 Thuja plicata
TCACATTCCATTAAGGAATGCTTAACAACTCAACCCACTTGAGAAAGTCCACTTTCTCAAGCTGGACTTTCTTAAAGTCCATTTTCTCAAGCCATCCTCCCTTACCTCTTTAAAAGCCTTCATTAATATGAAGACCTTAAGCCTATGTCTCTCCCATGCCGTATTAATGCCTTGGGCATTAATGGCTCTTACATATTCATTTATGAGTCTCCAAATTCATAAATGAACCTTGTCCCCCCTCTCTCTCCCCCATTCTTCTATAAATAGAAGCCTATTTTGAGAGCAAATAAGCCTTCACCTTAGATCAAAAATACATTGTTATGCTGTTGAATTAATATTAGATTCATATTTCATCTATTATGTCATGCTATTTCATTGTTTCCATTTCATCTTTTAAAGCTAGATTGCATGCTTTTTCACATTTTTAGCTCAAATTTGAATCAAATCCTTCATGCTAGAATAGTATTGGTCATTGATTTGTAGCATATTCTGAGGGCTAAATATGCAACTAATCACACTCTTTTTAGTTAGAAGGCAATAGGCCGATATTAGTGGTTTCTAACGTTTTATCTAACCATTTGAACTAATGCAATGACCTATTGAGTGTTTGTGTTGTTTTCAACAGGTACCCATTTACACACACACAGTTCTTAGTATAAAGTATATTGAAATATGGTATCTTTCAATATACATATATACTTTATAATGAAAGATGGTCATCAAAAAAGTCATTAGTATATATGGGATAGTAAAATTATATACATATATATAAAGTGCTTTGTATACTATATATACATATACCAATTATGTTATTATCCCATATATACTAAGTATAAATTGAGGTATCTTTGGAGTAGTATATATATATAGGGTAAGTGCAAGAAGTTGAGCACTTATTGTGGAACTTTCATATCATCACGATAAAGCACAGGTGAACTTATTAGTTGATATCATGATAAAGCAATTATCAGTGATGGTTGTACTAATTCAAACATATACAACAAGTAGTATTCATATTATCATGGTCGCCTGAGTACCAGTAATGATTGTACATACTTGCATTCGAGAAAAGTGATATTCATACTAACATGGTTTCTTGAGAATCAATGTTTGTTGTATCAAGTGGGTTTGATAAAGATCAATGATGAAATAAACATAAATGAATGATAAGGATGGAAGTTGCATTGCATACTAGGAGGTGCATTTCATTCTAGAAAGGTTGCATTTTATTCTAGAGGAAATTGCACTAAGACGGGCTGACATCATTTCTAGGAGGGAAAATCTGATTAACATCAATCAAACATGACAAAATACAACAACTAGATTATTATGATTGAGTATTTTAATCACTGAAATAAAAAACCATTTGCATAATCATGTATGTGTATATTCATCTACATTTAATTAAGTATCATTAAATAATTCACATGTGCATCCATATCATTAACCTAAAATCATATACATGCATAAAAAACATCCAAAAATAAATGCATCCATACATTTGCATTCATGGCATAAAGAAATAAAACAAAGTTCTCAAAGAATAATCATAAAAATCTCATATCATAGTGCACCCACATAGAACTACATCTCATATCATATGCATATAAAAAATTAGTGACAAAGATACAAAGATATCACAACAAGAGAATGTCATCATATATCAAAATGTCCATGGGATACATCATACAAGTCTGTCAAAATGGTGCTATATCCACAAAGTATCTATGTGTCATCAAAAGAGAAATAATGCTTAGTGATAATCATGTCTAGCTACCCGCATCATCCCTAGGAGGTCCTGATTGAGGAATATCTGATCTAGTCAGAGCTGGTACACCCTGTGACTATGTTGCATCATATGAAGAAGGTGGGACTCTAGCAGTAGGATTTGGTACTACTGCAAAATAATTTGCCTGGTAATAAGATGACTGACTACAATGTAGGGTGGCATCTCTCTTTGATCTCTCCAAGGCACTCTCTCTATCTATCAATCGTTCCTACAGTACAACCATATTAATCCGCATATGTGCTCTCTCCTAGTGCAACCTGGCAATAATGGTTACATCACCAGTGGCTCTCTACTTACCTGCACTTGTACCTGAACCTCTCTGAGGAGGAGGACTTTTTTGTATACCACCTATTTGACCTACATCCATCTATGGTGGTGCACCCGTATGTTGACCAATCTGAATGCCAGGCTGAACACCTGTAGAAGTTATGTTGGTAACCCTAGGCTATATAGGTACCTGTGCAACATGAGGTGCCTATGAAGAAAAGAGGACATGAGAAAAGATGATATCTATTCCGGAGACAATCCTTGTGCTATAGAAGGCATTTGAGATACACTAGGAATCTGAGTAGAAGACACAATAGGAGGCACCTAATAAGAAGAAGGAGCATTTAGGAAGAAGGTACATGTGATGCAGATGGCTATGTGGGACATATGAACCTCACTCTGACATATCTATGCTACCCACTACTGCCAATACCCTGATCCCTCCCAACACCACCCATTCCACCACTATCATCTCCACTACTGCTCGATCATCTATGGGTGCATGCCCTAACTGCTCCACCGCCTCTGCATCGCCACCATCATCGTCTCCCAAATCTACCATAGCAGGTATCACCTCATCTGGAGAGTTCAATCATACAAATGGATATTGTGCAAAGTAACATGAGTAGTCTACAATCATCCCAACATCTATAATATCATGAGCATACTGCCACTGAACATGTATCAAATTATGATGCTCATGGTATGTTGTATCATATCTCAATCTCGGTCCCCACTAGGACTCCTCATCATGAGTCCATGCATAAGTAGAAATACCTTGTGGCATCAGTTGTGCTATCCAAAACTGTCTCAACACACAGCTAACTAAGAACCTCTCAATAATATCTGGGGTCCACCCAATAAGATATATCTCAGTTCACATATAAGGCATCTCTTGGGCATCACTCCTCCAATCCTCATAATCTACGTATGGGAATCATATGACTATAGTCATATCATCCAAGGCACAATTCTAGAACTCCAAGTCACCCTATCAAGGTTGTGTGATGTCTCCACCATACATGTATACATATGGCTCGTCTTCTTGATGAGCTCTAGCAACCACTGGTTGTGTCACTTGGATGTTCTCCTAGGCCCTGATCTATAACAGAACCAATCCTATAAACATAGATATATCCTATCGATAAACCACCTGATGCATATCATGGTATAAATGGGGAAGGAGACAAGTACCCCAAGCCATCCTCCATGGAGTTTAAAGCAAGTTCTCCAATAGTATACACCAACCAATGGAAAAATATTGGGCACTCCGATCAGGTACCAAGAAACCATAGATCAATCCAGCCAAAACTGAAGGCAGTTTTGCATACTATCTCTCCTTCCTCTCCCATGTGATGTGTCTCTCCATGATCAAAGGATCTTGAAATACTCAAATGACCACGTCTAGGAAAGCATGTATCGTATAATCATAGAATGACAACTCACCCATCACAGGAATATGCAGAATCTTCCACACATCCTCTGGAGTAATGGTGATCTCTCCCATGGGAAAATCAAATGTTTTATGCTCTGAATGACATCGCTCAATCAATACAATCAAAAATCCCCTGTTGATCTAGTACTCTGGAATGTCAAGCAGATGTCCCAGACCATAATGCCTAATGAATCTCCTATCCTTAGTAGACAAAGTCTAGATCATGGAAAATACATGAGGGTATGGTCCTCACATTAGTAAGGTACCTCTATCAATCTACGAACACAAAAAGGTAAAAATCAGACACATGAGGAAAACAAAAGGACATGAATAGGTGTACTTTAGTAGATAACAATTCTAAGCAGTTCAACACAGTCAACAAAATCAACAAAACTGAAAATTTCTACCCCTAAAAGATCAATTTACAAACTGTTGTTCTAAAAATGATGTTTCAGAGACTACAAATGTCATTTTTACTGCAAACGATGTTTTAATCGGGAAACAATGCTTTATTCCTTGTAGATGACATTTTGCCCCGAAGATGATGTTTCATTCTTCAAAAATGACACTTTACACACTGCAAACGATGTTTCTTAGGAGATGACGATTTGTAGATGGGAACTGATGATCTACAGAGAGGAAACAATATTTCACGTGGTAATAAAAATGACGGGGGATTGACCGGAAATGAAATTTCATCCTGAAAATGATTTTCTAGACACCCTAGACTACACTTTGACTAATTAAACTATAAATTCAAATTTACAAAACATTAATGAGAAATAATAATGAAATTAATCATAGGTCCTCAACTACATACCACGACAGGGTAGTGGGCAGGTCGTTGATGTCATTGGACAAGCTCAAAATAGTGTAATTCCATTGGGATCAACATCCTCTCTCTTTGAGCTCTCAAAATTCTATCGCAATGAATAGTGAAAATGAAAAGTAATTTGGAGTTTTACCCTATTTAATCATGATTTGCGGGAGTTAATTTTAAATTTTAAACCAATCTTTTTCTCCTTAATTACACCTTTTTGGCCTAATTTTTGCCAAACGGAGCCAAATTTCAACCAAACAAGAAGTAGTTTCTTCGTGGTTCTCACCACTATCATTTCTATTGGAATCAAAATCCCCATTCCAAGATTATCATTCTCATCAGTTATTTATTTCATATCTTCACCTTTAAATCAAACAATCTCATGTCCATTTTGATTCCAAGGGGGCATCATCAATCTTATCAATCAAGTGATCATATCACCAAATCTATTCAATAGTTGTGGCATTATCAATTCTAATTTGACTCTGTAATCGATCAAGTTATCAAGCAAATCAAATTGCCAACAACTAGGGGAATTGGCTTCATCAAACATCATATCAAGTTGATAGTCCTAAATAAACAAATCCACCAATCTTCGAATGAGTGGTTTCATTGCATCACATAAAATTTCTCGCTCTTATCATTATTCATCTTTCAAACATCAATGGAGATATCAATTTAATCACACCACATAAAATTGGTAGTCTCTTCATCGAAACATCAGGAGATAGTTAAATTCATTAGGACCCATATCAAGTTATTTATCTCGACCAAATTCTTGATAGTGATCAGTTTCAATGCTTTAGATGAAATTGATCATTTGTTCAAATCTTTTCCAGAAATCAGTTTCATCACTTCACATCAATCTGGTTGTCTGGACAATCTTTCAGAATCATGTCTTGTCAGATATCAGTTTCATCGATTCACATCAAACTGAGTATTTGATCAAGATTTCAACATCTCTATAATGGTAATCAATTTCATCTCTTCACATAAAATTGTCTAGGATTTATTATCCTCAACAATGAAGCAGTTAATCAATTTCTTCACTTCACATCAAATTGATTATTCTGGTTTCAATCTATCATCAAACATCTAGCAAGCTAGGGCATCAATTTCATCGCTTCACATAAAATTGATCCTTTAGTCTTTCTACCAGTTCTATCTATAAGTGCAATATATCTGGTTCTTCAAGCAATCTCGGATCTCCAGCATCTTCAATCGCTTTTCATTTGATCAAGTTCAGAATTGATTTCAATTTGAGAATAGTTTCAGCAAGATTCATATCAAACTATTCGATCGCTAGTCAACATTAGATATTCTTTGAACCAATGCGTTGATCACACATCATTTCAAAGAGGGGCAAATGTAATCACCTAAAAATGGTCTGATGTAATTAGAGGCCCTAATCTAAAATCAAATGCCCTAAGTCCTGACCAAGGCATCAAATTCAAGGCTAATCATAATTATGTAATTGAACTTGATCGGTTTAATTATATAATTCATCAAAAAACAAACATTAAAGATCACTCACCAAGAGGTATTAATTAATTAATTGATCCTAGTCATTTAAATCAAATCAAAATAAAAAAGTACATGGCTAAGGATATTAATTAAAGTGAATTAATTAATTCAAACATTTATATTCCTCCACTTGGCCTCAAAGTCAACTCATGGACCAATGATGAGCAATCACATGGATCACTCAAGGGATAAATCTCATCCCTTCCTCATGAGTGAATATTAACCATCAATTTCAAATTTAAATTTGAGTTTCCCTTTTCGCTCAAAGAAAAATCTAAAAAATGAAGCCCTTCTAAGCTCATTTCATAGGTGAATAGTGCATTAAAGTAGCTAACTAAAGGCAATTTCATTTTCTAGCATAATCTAGCTCAAGTTATTCAATTCAATTATTTCAATTTCATGCATTTAGGATCTAATGGAGCATAATTGAGCAATTTTAGATGCATTTTAGGCATTTTCTTTATGAATCTTCCATCCTAGATTGTCAATTCACTATGAATTTATGCTTAAACTTAGGGAAATTTATAAATTCATGTGGATCTTCTATGTAGGAATCATTAGGATTCTTTTAGCATGTTATTTGGTTCAATTTGATTAAATTTTGATGCTAACATATTGATCTAATGTCTTATTGAGTGATTGTGTGTAGATTCTTGTAGGTAAAACATTTGTACATCACAGTGTAGGAATAAGTTTAATTTACCTAATCAATAGTTAGGTTTTAAAAATAGGCCATATATCTCATCAAGTGGGGGGAGAGCTCATAAAATCCCTCTAAGTGCAAGCTACAAATACTTCAATTTTTCATGAGATATTAAATAGGTAGGGTAATTAGGAGTGAACACTCCAAACTTATGTCTAGGTCTAGGGATGATCCTATTTGTGGAAGTTTAGCACTATCAAGTGTATAAGGAAATTAAGGTAGTGGAACAAATTCCTAGAGTAGCTTTGAGAGGAGGGTTATGCAAAACATTTATCAAGTATTTTTAATAGTTATAGAAACTTAACATAGATAAACATTAATAGAATGCATACCAAAACATAATGATTTATGTGGGGACATCCCTTTTGGGGGTATAACTTTACACTCAAAAACTCACCCAATATATTATTCGGAAATAAAAAATATAATACAATATACTTGCAGATCAAGCTTCTCATAGGAGTATCAGCAATCATAAATCCAAAGGTAACTCAACAACTATCAAGCTCGTGACATGCTCTATCAAGATAATAGTTTTACTATGTTGATTACAAACACTTTTAGGCCATTTACGAGCCTCTAATGCCTTCAAAGTTGACTTTGAAACTTTCTTGGAACATATGCCTCAATATTATCAAATCTAGACATGATCTTGCAACTAAAATTTATTGCCATGCTTATATAGTTAATTTCTATCTTTGGGGAAAATTTTGGACCAATCCATGCTACTATATGAAATTACTATAAATAGTAACTTTATTTAAATGTAACATTGAGAAAATATTTTCCTAACAAATTCTAAGTGTATATTGGCTATTGAGTTGTTGTCACCATGGTGAATGGGGGAGTTTAAAAATGACTAGTTCTAAATTAAATGAAAGATGCTTGGTTTATTAAGTTAATGATTGATGTTAAAAAAATAAATTTATAGTGGTCAAGGAGAATATTCTACATATTCCTATAAAGTAAAATGATTCAATATAAATGTGAACTTCATCTTCTAGTTTTTCTTTCTTAACTCCAACATGGTTTTTTTAGCCACTTAAAATATTAGGTTACCTCCCTTTCTCCGTGGTTGTTGCATTAGCCTCTTAATAGAATATCAATTACATTCTCTATCTTTTCTTTCTCCACAAGGACTAGATATTCTCCTTTTTCTTATTGTTCATGGGGACTCTTTCCTTTTTCCAAACCTATTTACCATAATGACTCTTTCCTTCTTTTCTTTTGTCACTCCTTCCTACATGCAACACAACATTATATAAATAAATTCTTCCTATTATCTTATTTATTTGAGTATTTTTTACTTATTTTTCAACCACATTACCCTTGGTTTGTTTCACTATAGAATCAAAGATATTTTTTCTCCCAATGCAGATTTAAAGAGGAAACTAGTGAAAAGATCGTATTGTCATTGCAAAATAAAATAGAGATTGAGATTCAATGGATTCAATTAGATGTGTTTGGAAAATTTCTTGAAATACATTAATATTTTTAAAGCCTTTCAATTTCCTAACAACCCAAATACCCTTTCAGACTTAGCTATCCAAACTTACTACAAATTTATTTCTTATTATCTATACCATAATCTATAAATAATTTTTTTATTTAACCTAACCTAAACCTAACCTATATTAATGAAAAACTCCAATAATCCCCCCTTAATACATTAATACAAATAAGAGTGGAACATTGCAAGGGTTTTCAACCCAAACATTCTAAAAAACTTAATGAAGCACCTTCACCAATCCTCCTAGCTCACCTAGGAAGAACCAAACTAACTGCATTCGTTAATCTCCTGATTATACATACTAAACAAATATGCACAACTTAAAAGTGTTCCCACCCTCATGCACAATGAGACACATTCCATTCAAAATTCTATAACTCCTCTAAGTTTTTATAATGCCTCATATAGTGTTTCAAATGAGATGCCATTCCCCCAAAGCCACATCTCCTCTGTATTTTTCTAATGCCTCCTCAAGTGTTTTGGAAACAATCTCTCCTCTATTACACAAACCACCAATAGAAGATCAACACATGAGACAATGTTTTCATCTGAAAGTCTACATATCCTTTGAATGTGACTAATGTCTCCTCAAATGTTTGACAAATCATCAAAAAAACATTAATACACAAAAAAGTACACCCATAAGAATCTTTCCCTCTGTAATGCCCCAATAAGGAACCCAAGAGGATGAAAACTAAACCACTAAAGAAAAATAACAATATTTTTAATTAAAAATATATCTTCATCTAAAAATTATGATTTTATTTACTCACTATGAATGTTGAATTAAAGATATAATGACAAACCATATTCACATTTATTCGAAAGCATAAATATAAAAGAATCTATAACATTTAGATTTTTCCTCTATGGTCTCCCTAACGTTACTACTAATCAATACATCCACACATTAATATTATAACTAGGTTCATTTTAAACGCCAATTCCAAATGTTGCTAATTTACTTTCCAACATAGCAATGATAACATATAATATTTGTATAGTCGTAAAATGGAAGCACTTCCAAGGAAGACTGGTTTATCCTTCTGGGTAAGTGTTTTGGGGTCATGTCAAGTGCCTTGAATGGGTTTTTGACTTTAATCTGGCTTTATCCCCCTGTTCTACCCCATTTCCACTTTTCCCAACCTATTTCAGGCACCCCAGACTGAGAAACTGGAACTTTGGCCTCAAGCTCAAGGTTGACCTCTTTAGCTCAAGGTCGACCTTGACCTTGACCTAGGTCAAAATTGACCATTTTCTAGGCCTGATGTTCAAATTTTAGAATCTTAGGGTTTTTGGATGTCGGTCTTTGGAAAAAGTTAATTCCTGCTTTCGGGTCGGCTGTTTCGGACTTCGGGACAACAAATCCTAAATTATATTTAACATAGGTCCTCTTCTAGGGGCACAGGTCCAATTAGAATTTAATTATCCTATGTCAGCCTCTCTAGAAGATTGTGCCCTAATTTTTTATAAAAGGAGGCTTTCTCCTCTTATTTTCTCTAAGCATGATTCTAAGCACTAATACTTGACAATTGCAAAAGCTCAAGACTTGAAGAGTGAATCCCAAAGGTGAAGAAGCAATATTTGAATCAAGTCAAGTAGCCATTGAAGCATTGATCCATTCTCAAGCACTTCTCAAGAATCCATTTTCATCAAGGAGATCCATTGGTGGCCATTGAAGGATTTAAGCTCCATGGAGCCCTCTTGTTGAAGATTTCTCCATCTACATTCCTCCAAGTCTCTTCCAATTCAAGAACCCATTCAAGATTGGTGTTGAATATCTACAAGAAATATATTGAAGACATCCAACATTCTACATTATACATTCATTTGGTGCATCCATACTTGTGGATTCAAGGATTCGAATCCTCCACAAGGACTTTTACATGAGCAAGGTGAATTGTTTCATTTACTTTGTTTATTTCTACAATTTCAATTATATATTTGAAGTTAATTCCAAAATCGGGGTTTGACCAAGGCAAACCCCTCCCCCAAAAAAACAAACCCCTTTTTCTTGTAGGTACAGGTTCAAAACAAAAGATCAGGATGGAGATTCAAATACCCTTTTTGGAAAACTTCTGGGATCCAAAAATAGAATTTTAGTCTGAGACTTTTTAGGTCGATTGTGACTAGGGCACAATCAGAAATTCTAGCAAATGGTGACATTGACTTGAGGGTACAAATTGAAACTGTCTCAGAACAAAAAAATATTTATGGGTTTTGTCTGTCTCAGATTTTCTAGAAACTCAACACAGGCTTCAGAAAACAACATTCTTCAGATCTGCAATATTTCAAGGTTAGTACATTTCTCCAATTCAATTCAGTTAAATTTATCAATCTTTCTACATCTATTTCACATTCAAATTACCAAATCAAATCGGGTAATGAAGATCTTCCTTCCTTATTCTTGTTTCGAAATGATTGATTCATTTATGCATTGATCCTTCCTCTTGGGTTAATCAACTTGGATCTTTCATTTGCATATCTAAGGATAGAAGGAGAGAATATTATTTACCCCCATAATATATTCAAATGTGATGTCTCTTATATGCAAAACACAACATTTTTAGATATTACATTTTGGTGAACCCGTGACAAACAACTCTTTCTTTTTGATGTTAGATTTACATATTTTATGTTAGATCTTGCATGCATATTAGATTAGCTTTCTTTTATGTTTTTGCATTTCCTTTCAAAAATTAAAATCAAACTCTTTATTTTCTAAATTAGTTCATTTGCATTGTATTGGTGTATGAGCTTTACCACTTCTAGTCCTACTTATAGTATCTTGGTTAGAAGAAGCCGTAGACTCATGGGTTCCTTTGATCCAGAATCTTCTTCTCCTTTCTGTAGGATTTTGAATGACTACTTGAATGATTCCAATCCTTCTATGGAGCATAACTCTTCTCACTCATCTCATGATGAGGAGGATGCCTTAAGAGTTCCTCCTGAACAAGTGCAAAAACTTTCAACCGAACTTGATAAAATGGGAAATTGGCTTATTCAAGAAAACCATAAATAAGATTCCATTCAGGCTATAGAGGATCTTAAGAAATTCCTTTGTGATAGTGATCAAGGTGTTAATTTATTGCATGGTATTTCTCATCTTGTGCATTTGAATGTTAAACCTTTAGCTCAAGAGGCTCAAGATCTACGATATACTCCTCCTATCATTAGTCAAGGACCTTCCTCTGTTCCTTTACCTAGAATTCCTACTTATAATCCTCCTATGATGACTACATCTTTTCCAATTCCATCTATTCCTATGAGTGTTCCACCAGTATCTCTACCTGTCTCACAACCTTCATCTCATATTGTACCTATTACTTATACTAATCCCCTTCCAACCATGGTTCCAAATGTTCCACCAGTTGTATCTTCTATTCTTGCTGCTTCCTACACATTTCCTATTGTTCCTAACATTCCTATGCCACCTGTGTCTTCTAATGATTCCACAATTATTAGTTTGGCTCAGACTGTGTCATCTTTACAACAAAAACTTGCATCCTTAACTCAATCCAATTTTAGCATTCCTACATGTGACATGGGTAGTCCCTTATCTTTAGACATTATTGGTGCTACTGTTCCTCAACAAGCCGATATGCCTCATCTAGAGAATTGCAATGGTAAAGGCGATCCTGTTACTCATGTTAAAACATTTCAAATCCTTTGTAGTAATTATGCTCATGACCATAGGATTTTAGCTAAACTGTTTGCTAGAAACTTTCATGATAAGGATTTGCAATGGTATTGTTCTTTACCTCTTTATTCTATTGATTCTTTTCCTAAATTAGCTAATACCTTCATTCAACACTTTCAAAATAACATTGGTCCGTAAGTTTCCTTAACTGATTTAATGCATTGTAAACAAAACATTAAGGACAAATTGATTGATTTCATTGGTATACTTAAGCATTTGTATGCTCAGATTTCTTATCCTATTCCTGATATTGATATTCAACACATGTTTATTTCAAATTTACAAAAGGATATTAGAGATAAGATTCTGCTTACTGAATTTACCTCTTTTTAACAACTTTGTGCAACACTTCATAATTATCAATTACAAGTGAGTCAATTTGAGAGCAACACTCTAATGGCTCCTGTTCTAGTTGATAGGAGTTAAAATGCTCCTAATCCTAATAAATTTCAGAAACCTAACAACTACATCAAGATTAATAAACAGAAAAATACAGTTATTGATCAAGTTTTTGTTGCATCCCACAATGCCACTTCCACATCTACTTCTTTCTGTATGAATCGTACATTTAATCCTCTATCTGAATCTTTACATTCTATTATGATTAGGTTGTTCAGTGCTAATATGATTACCTTTCCTCCTATTCGACCTCTCCTTCCTACTAATATAGCTTCAAAATGCTTTGATTCTAAAGTTTTTTTCCAATACCATCACCAGAATGGCTATGATACTACAAATTTTTATTATCTAAAGCATAAGGTTCAAGACTTAATCGATTCGAATGCCTTATCTATCGATAATTTTGATGGTAATGGGAAAAAATTAGTCTCTCCTCCTAATCAAAACCTTCAAATCTATATGAATCCTCTACCTACACATGATACTAATACCATCGCTCAACCATCTTCTGTGGATATCCTTTATGATTCAAAGATGGATGATCTTAATCACATTGTTAATCATGTGGAGAGTGTTGTGGCATCTCAACCTATTGTTTAGGATCCTTCGCCTCCACCTCAACTTTGAGTTCTATCTAAACCTCATAAACAAATTAAGGATAAACGACCTTGGGAACTTTCACTTACCTTTGATGACTCTGAGACTATTAAGGCACCCGATGGTTCCCTTTATATTTATGCTAGGATTGCTAAGATACCTATGCGTGGTTATCTTGTTGATCCCACATCTTTAATCAATGTTATTACTAAGGAATAATATTTTTATGAAAGGCCTACAATGTGATTGTTATGATCTAGCGGATGCATGGATCCAAACTTGTAATGGTTTTCTCTATCCTACACTTGGTTCTATTAACTTGCCTGTTGAACTTTGTGGCAAGGCTGTAGATACTACCTTCATCATTGTTCCTACATCTGATCAATTTCAAGTCAAATTTGGTTTGCCTTGGATAACTGCTATGCATGCTATTGCTTCTCCTATTCATAAATGTCTTAAGTTCATTCATAATGGAGAAGTAAAAACTATTAATCATAGTCTATATCAACCTTCTAGGCCTAGAGATTGTGCTACTCTTGATTTCTTTTGGCCTTCATTACCTAATTCATTTCCTCCTCGCCCTGACAACCTTTTTCACTCATATCAAGCCTATAAACATTGCAAGATTGTCGAGTTAAGCATGCCTCAAATAGATCTCAACTGTGGTCTTTTTCCCACTCCTTCTATAACTCCTTTATCCATTACTAATAACTCTATTACTCAACTTCCCAGTGTTGCTTCTTAGCCTACTATGAATCCTATCAATCCTCCTACAGAACTTGTGAAGGAGTCAGTGGTTATTCCTCCTAGTTCTCCCATGTGTCAAACAAATCAAAATGTAATAAATCTGCTAATGAACGTCATAAGAAGCATAGAGATAATTCTAGGGCCCGTGCTTCTCTTCTTCAAAATTGTTTATCTTCTTCTGATCAACCTATGCCTGATGTGTTGGAAGAAGTCAATATTCACAATGACGTTAAGATGAATGAGTATGATGATCCTATTTGCATCTTAGATCCAATTTTAATTAATCTTGATGAGGAGGATGCTTTAGATGATCCTATTGATCTTAGTGATGAATATGAGACCATTGATATTGATACTGATTTACCTCATATGCTTTCAACTCAATTGACAATTACACCTAGTATCGAGCAATGCGATTCTCAAGAGGATCCTTGTTTGGAACTGGCTATTATTCATACTGTATTGGATATAGTCCCTCTTGTGAGTTTCCCACCTTCCCTAAATGATATAAATTAAGATGGGGAGAGTAGGTGATGCACCTAATTGGCTTATCCTTCATGGTAGCCATTTTTGTGTTTGCATGTTGTAATGTGCTTCTCTCGTAATGTGTTTGCTAAATGTTTGTTAGACTCTTTTATATGACCCTTATTACTTTTTTGGTGCAAGGTGATATAGGAATAAAACTTGTTGTATAATTCCTCTATATGTATCTATGTTCTTCTATATGTTGTTTTCATGTTGTCTTGTACTTGTGCTATTTTTCATAAATGTTTTCCTTGTATAGTCTGCTTGGATTTATGACATGGTAGCACTGATTCTTTTTGGTCTCCATGTTGTGGTCCAAAAAGACTCTTCTTCGTAACTCTTAAATTTTCTTTCCTCCATTGTGATTTTAGTTCTACTTTCTTTGGGGAATGATGTCAATTCATTTTCAATAATATCATATCTATATGTACACATTATCTTATGATCATACTGACCCCACAGAAGGTAGATCCCTTCTGTGTTCTTTGTATGTTAATGTGATATTTCCCTTGATTTATCTTCATTTGGGGGCATCTCGTAGTGGAAACGTAATCAATAGAGTTGTTTATGTTTCTATCAAAGCCATTGCTCCTATTAAAGTGTTAGCAATGACTTTCACATGGGAGAATATGCTCTACTCACCTTTTGTACACACACACATTCAAAATAGTTTCAAAACCTAACGGTTTTTCCCTTTATGGATTAAAGACTAATCCTTAAAGCATGGACATTTCACTTTTTAAGATCTCTTGATCCCTCCAGTTTCAATATATACAATGTTTTTATCCCTTAAAGTTAGAAGGTGTCCTTAAGAATGGATCTCCTTGATGGGTTGACTAGTGAATATCCACATTCAATAGGCGATTCAACTCCATCTTTCTAGTTACACTTTTTTTTCTTGTGTGGTTCACAATGTGCTTTAAGTTCTCAATGGGCGACGTAACCATACCCTCTCTCTCTCCTTAACTGGTGATGTCTCTCTTATCATGATCTTAGGGTTGATAAAGACTTAAGTCCCTTGGGGGATTGCAGATTTATTTTTCCTTATGATTCCAATAAGATTATCTATTCTTTATGATCTCCTTTACCAAGAGTTTGTATTGAGTCCATACTCTTGCTAAAGTGGGGGCTAAATGTATAGTCAGAAAATGGAAGCACTTCCATGGTAGACTGGTTTAGCCTTCTGGGTAAGTGGTTTGGGGTCATGTCAAGAACCTTGAATGGGTTCCTGACTTTGATCTGGATTTATGCCCCTGTTTTGCCCCATTTCCTCTTTTTCCAACCTATTTCTGGCACCCCAGACTGAGAAAATGGAACTTTAGCCTCAGGGTCAAGGTCAACCTTGACCTTGACCTAGGTGAAGGTTGACCTTGACCTTGACCTAGGTCAAGGTCTACCTCTACCTTGACCTAGGTCACAATCAAAATTTTCCATGCCCGGGGTTCAAATTTTATAATCTCAGGGTTTCTGGATGTCGGTCTTTGGAAAAAGTTAATTCCTACTTCCAGATCAGCTGTTTCAGAATTTGAGACAAAAAATCCTAAATTATATTTAACATAGGTCCTCTTCTAGGGGAAAGGGTTCAATTAGAATTTAATTATCCTATTTCAGCCTCTCTAGAAGATTGTGCCCTAATTTCATATAAAAGGAGGCTTTCTCCTCTCATTTTCTCTAAGCATGATTCTAAGCACTAAGACTTGATAATTGCAAAAGCTCAATATTTGAAGAGTGAATCCAAAAGGTGAAGAAGCAAGATTTGAAGCAAGCCAAGTAGCCATTTAAGTATTCATCCATTATCAAGCACTTCTCAAGCATCCATTTTCATCAAGGAGATCCATTGGTGGCCATTGAAGGATTCAAGCTCCATGGAGCCCTCTTGTTGAAGATTTCTCCATCTACATTCCTCCAAGACTCTTCCAATTCAAGAACCCATTCAAGATTGGTGTTGAAGGTCTACATACAATTGATTTTTAAGGCATCCAACATTCTACATTCTACATTCATTTGGTGCATCTATACTTGTGGATTCAAGGATTCGAATCCTCCACAAGGACTTTTACATGAGCAAGGTGAATTGTTTCATTTAATTTTTTTATTTCTACAATTTCAATTGTATATTTGAGTTCAATTCCAAAACTGTGGTTTGACCAAGGAAACCCCCCCCCAAAAAAAAAAAAAAACCCTTTTTCTTGCAAGTACAGGTTCAGAACAGCAGACCAGGATGGAGATTCAGATACCCTTTTCGGAAAACTTTCAGGATCCAAAAATAGAATTTCAGTCTGAGACTTTTTAGGTTGATTGTGACTAGGGCACAATTGGAAATTATGGAAAATGGTGACATTTACTTGAGGGTATAAATTGGAACTGTCTCAGAACAGAAAAAGATTTCTATGTTTTGTCTGTCTCTGCGTTTCTATTCGAGATCTGGTCTTGGATTTTCCAGAAACTCAACCCAGGCTTCAGAAAACAATATTATTTAGATCTAAAATATTTCAAGGTTAGAAAATTTCTCCTATTCAATTCAATTAAAGTTATCAATCTTTCTACATCTATTTCACATTCAAATTAACAAAAAGATCTTCCTTATTCTTGTTTCTAAATGATTGATTCATTTATTCATTGATCATTCCTCTTGGGTTAATCAACTTGGATCTTTCATTTGCATATCTAAGGATAGAAGGAGAGCATCTTATTTACCCCCATAATATATTCAAATGTAATATCTCTTATATGCAAAACACAACATTTTTACATATTACAATATTATATTTATAGTTAATACTAACATTGATCTATTTATTTGACTATCCTTTCAAAAATATATTTATTACATAATTAAAATTATAACAATCTCCTCATAGAGTGTCTGATTACTATATCAAATATAAATAATCAATGATAAATGACATGATACAATACACAATTAATATCATCAAGAAATTTATGAATAAAGATATTGAAAATAGATCCATCCCACCCTCATAAACAGTCCAATGAACCTTGATGGAGGAAGACCATAACCACCCAACCATGTGGAACCCTTAGGACCACCCCACCATGCTAATAAGATAAAAACAAGGCACCACACACAATCAAGACAAAAGGGAACATGGTTATCACCAAAGCTCCAAAGATACATAGGAAATACAATGAATACTAGAAGCTAACAACATATCCAATGGAGTGGATTATAGAATACATGTAGGAAGAGTGTAAACACATATCCCTCCATATTGAGTTACCTGGACAATCTATCCAGACCCCAACCCCCAAGTGATAACTCATGTGGAACTGGACAATCCTTTCGTGAAGAGAAGGAAGTTTGGTCATGGTAGCTCAATACATCCCATGGATGGATATGCATCATCTCATTCCCATCCTTAGTATATACAAGCACTCAAGGCATGGGTGAGTCATCATAATTATTTTGTTTAATATGTTTACCCTAACTTTCATTATTAAGTTATTACTTGATTAATCTACTCATCAATGGGTTACCCTACTAGCCACTTAGGGCCCCAACCTCGACCGAGAGCCTCTCCCACTAAATTGGATCAAGAAATCCCACTCCCAAAGCTCAAAATTAAAAAAAAAAAGAATAATCATCTAATATAAATATTAATAACATCGTCATGTATCCATAAAATCAAATAAGATCATAAAGAACTGAAATAGGAACATTCACAAAGCCTCATCACATAGGCAACTCCTAATCTCAAAATAGGAAGCATAACTGAATGAATATTTAAAAAAAATGTACAGAAAGCACATGGATCATATAATGATCATCATTATGATCTTATAGACTCAAGAGATTGATAAAATAAAGCATGTATTGATTCTTAATCCTTTGGTATGCATTGAGACACCCAAGAGACCAAAACCCAACCAAACAAAGCCAAAAATCAAAACTTGCACACTTGACTTACAACTTGTACACTTGTGGCCATTTTTATGTACTTTTGGATATTTTCTGCACATTTATTGTGCACTTGTGGCTTGTAACTATGAAGTTGACCCAAAAGTTGTGCAGTTGGACAAGGTAGATTTTGTTTCCCAAAATAATCATCAATTGGACCCTAGATGAAAAATTAGGTGAATACCTATTTGAGATATACATGTTTACTTTCCATAAAACCTGATCAATGGATCCCATGACACACCAATAAAAAAATAGAAAACTCTAAAATCTTCCTCAATGGAACTTGAGGAGAAATAGGGCTTGCATACTAAATTTATGCACATATGCAACACATAGTCTAATATATTTCTAGATTTAAAGAAAGAGAGAAAATATTATTACATATACAAAATAATAAAATAAACTTCAAATAGGAGGGAAGCAAAGCCTACCTTGAATCTTGCTAAGAACAAAGAAGAAAGAAAGTAGATGAAGGAGATAATATGTAGTCTAGGAACTCTAACATACAATAGTAAATCCAAGAAACAACCTCAATAAATCCTAATCTAAATGTGATCCAATCCAATGCCAAATATCTCTCTCTAATCAAACCAAGAGAACACCCAATCAAAACTTGACAAAGAATAATGAATGTCTCCCCAATTACAATCTAATTTCTCCTACAAAAAATTTCTAAAAAGAACACCCTAAAATTCCAACAACCATCCCCAAAATAAACAAATAAAATCACATTGAATAAGGTTTCTCAAAACTTGTATGAGAAAACAACCTATTTCCCTTGTGTGCTAAAATGTTGACACACTTCTATGAATCATTCCATCCAAGGTTTCTCAAGAATGAGGCCTCAAATATCGATCCATAGCTCTCTAGTCATGGAGTGCAAAGGTGTGAAATAGAGGCCCTCAGATTGACCTAGTTAG
>MU227135.1:187952-222841 GCA_018584345.1 Thuja plicata
TTAATTAAAAGGGAGATTAAATCTTTTAATTAAATAAAAATGATCAAACCTTAGGAAATATTGAAATAATTGAATAATTGAATTAATTACAATTTGATCAAGGAAATTGGTTTGAATTGAAAATGTTGCAAAACATTGATTCAGAAAATTGATAAAATAATAAATGGGGCCCAAAGTCTAGGCGACCATTTTAGGGTGTATACATCCCCAACCAACAATAAACTAAAAAGAGTTTATTTAATAATTATTTTATTAATGGTTTACAATTATATTTACACACTCCAAAAAATTAACATTTATTAATTACATTAATGTATATAAATATTTATTCACCTACTAAATAATAGGGTATTTCTCACAATATATCATAGCATAGAAGGAACAATATTAATTAAATGTATCAAAATAGGATCAAATCATTAAGGGAAAAATACTATTTTAAATTAATAATAACGATTAAAAGATAAAATTAAAAATAAAATAATGTCCTTTAAGCATAAATGAACCATAATAAATTAATCCATCATAAATAGATCATTAATGTTATTAAATCTAATAATACCATCACCTTGGAATCTATACCAAAATGAAGACGAAGACTCAGCAGGATTAGAATTCATCATCATGACAATCTGATAGGATGACCGAGGACCAAGATCATCCTTAAACAAAAAAAATGACAAGGCTCTAGAACTAATGGGCCTTTGTGCCATCTCCCTTTCAACCACCATCGAGGATTAAAGGAAATGTACTGACAAACATTTTCTTGGACAAAGTGTTATGAGACCGACTTGGTGTATATACCAGTGGTATATTTGTAAGTTTGTGTGAGTGATATATAAAAGTTGTATGTGTGTGTACAACCAAGTATAAGTTGAGATAGTTTTGGTATGGGGTTTTTGGTACAGGAAGGTTGTGAGCAAGTTGTAGAGGTTCCAAACCAGATCTGTTGTAAACAAGTTGTGTTGAGATCTGAGCTTGATAAGACCTGAATTCATGCACAGTAGATGAAATATTCTTATATGATACTTTATTTCTCTTGGAAGTGAGCCATCTGGTTATAAATCCTTTGTTGTAATATCGATAGTGAGCCTTTCTGTGCAGTGACCCCACCTACTATGAGCATTGTGGCAATGAGCTACCTTTTTTTGAATCACCTTAATCAATATCACCTTAATGTGCATTTTATAATTGAGAATTATAAGTCTTTGTGTTTTTTCCCACCTTGGGTTTCCACATAAAATTTGGTGTTCATTGTGTATGTTTCATGTGTGTATTTATTCAAGTTTACATATGTTTTTGTTAAGTGATTAAAGATTTGTTTTAGCAGATCTAGATTACTGAAATTAATAAAAGGTTTTAATTTACAACTGATTCACCCCACTCTTAGTTGCCTGGATCATTCAACAATTTTTACAAGAGCCTCATCCCTTCTTACTATCTTATTCTTGAGGGAGATCTTGGTTGGTTGGACATATATGGGAGGAGAGTACTACTCAGATAAATATTTGATGTCTTCTCTTGGGAGAGTGTGGAATCAAATAATTAAGAATTAAAAGAAAATATCAAGGAATCAAATAAATCTGTCGAGGAATTAAGAAGTCTACATTGAAATTTTAAGATGAGATATAGGGAAGTTCGTAAAGAGGTTAAAGAAGAAAAGGTTCAATTGAGTGTCAGAAACTAAAGATTGAAGAAAGAAAGAAAGTGGAGGAAAGTAATAAGAATGCCTTAAATCATAAAATAGAAGAATGTGAGAAACTAAAATAAGAAATTGTGAATCTAAAATCAGAGGCAAAAGATAGTAAAAGTAGTGTGGTACTGGATGAATTGGTGAAAATATAGAAATCACTAGTGAACAAAATTGGATTAGGATCAAATAAAAAAGGAAAAGACAAGGTGGAAAATGAAGTGAAATATGAAGATGCGAAGCCAGAATAAAATAAAAAAAACTCCTATAATAAGGCCTCTCGTTTGGCAATCCAATTCTCAAAGGTACCCATCATTTAATGGTTATTATTTTCAGTGCAATAGATTTGGACATAAGGCAATTGAATGTAGACCAAAACTATATCAAAATACTCAATGCTTTAATTGTAATAATTTCGGTCAATAAGAAATTTACTCCAAAATGAATAAATTTTTGGTGGAATGAATAGATCACTTGTGGGTAAAATATTTCATGGATATTTTCATCTATGGTATGGTTATGATCATAAAGCTAATTAGTGCAGATCCAGGAAAGCCTCCAGTAAAATCAGATAAAAAAAACATCAAGTGTTACAATTGCAAAGAGTTTGGGAATTTTTCTAGTAGTTGAAAAAGTATGGTTGCTCGAGTAAAAGAAGTAGAACCTAAGAAGAAGGATGTAATGGTTTGGAGAAATAAATAAATGAATGTAATAGTTGTGTTGGTTTTTTTTACTAGTGCCCCTTGATAGAGTAATAAGTTAATTTACTTATTGATTAAATCATTCTTATTTAATTATTAAACTCACTTATTATCTCTAGTTCACTTAAGCTAAACTTTAGGCATATAATAATTAATTCTTTATTAATTATTATCATGCAACCTAGGTTTCTCCCCTTTTTACGGTTTTGATCACCTTTTATAAGGTTTGATCTCTTTGTATTTGTTAACTAATTCTGATTGATCTTGAATCATCTTGTATTATGTATTCTATTATTGAATCAATTGAAGATGTTTCCTCTTCCATAGATCTGTTGTTTCTAGCCTCCATAGCTTTTGCTTCTCTCTTTCTGTGATAGGTGTTTGCATACAACTAATTATTGAGAGTTATAGGGTTGATAGTTTTTCATCAACTCCAATATGGTATTAGAGCTCCAGATCTTCATGCCTTGTTCTCTTCATCAGATATTTTCCCTTGTTTTTTAGATCTATGTTTTCAAGAGGATTTTTGCTTTAGATTTTTATGGATCTAGGAGGACATATGTTTCGAAGCACTTTGGGCACAAACTGACCTCAAGGTTGCGTCTAGAAGGACCAAAAACCCATATTTTCATATAAGGCTCCTCCAATTTGGACATGGTTGAAATTTGGGCCCTCTTTTTTGATTGCACGACCTTGACACACTTTTTGAGGCAAAAAATGCCTCCATTTTTATGCTACCTCAATTTCCATGAAACCTCAAAATTCACGCAACCGAACTAGCAGAACAAAAAAATAACTTTTTTTTGGTAAATCCATCAAATTTAGCAGTCTCGTCGAATTTAGCAGTCTCGTCATTGGTTTTTTGCTTGTATCTTGAGCAAACAGAGGCATTTTTTGCCAAATCAGATATAGTCAGAAATCTCATTTTGAGATCGACTTGATTTTGCAGGTTTATTTTTCTTATTTTTCTGTCTTTCATGGTTTTTTCTAGTCAAATTCAAGGTTCCTTTTTTCACTTTGGGAGTCATATCTTTCTCATCTGGTCTCTGATTTATGACTTCCACACATCGTTGGAAAGCTGGTTCTATTCTTTTTCTTCTTGTATGGGTCTCATTTCCAGAATATACTCTAGGTACATTTTATTCAAGTTTTTCTTTTTTGGAATCTGGTGAATATCTTGGATGTTTCAGGTCCTGGGATCATTTTCCTTGCATGGGATGATGTATTTTTAGCTATTACTTATGTACCTACAAATTGTTTTCATTCTTGAGCATTGTAGACATCTATTTTTGTAGCTTTTCTTGTTTGTAAACGCATTGGGATAAAGTGTCATCTGATCCATGCTTGGGATCTTGGACATTTTTGTGTTTGTTTGTACTCACACTACACTATAAAGTGCCATGGGGGATTTGATTTACCTTTGTCAAGTGAGTGTTCCTTCCATGACATTAGCCTCATTTTGCATCATGAGTAGAACAGATGTAGTTGCAAGATAATTTGAAGAGTGAAAGGAAGGATCTAGTACTTGTGCTTAGTGCAAAAAGAGTATATGTCATTGATGGACTCAAAATTGATGGACAATGGAAAGTCTAGCAGCAGTTGGAAGCTTATTAAGGTTCAATTGGATAAATTTAATCGCATGAAGATCGTGTTACTTGAAAATGGTTTCATAATAGAAGAATCTCATAAAGTCAAAATTTAGGGCATATAGCTCTAGATATTTGGAGTGAGTTTTCATGGTTTTATGATGAAGATTCTATTCAAATTGTTTTGATTTTTATCCAAGGTGATTGCATGATGTTGAACAAACCCTTTTAGATTACGAAGGAAGTTATATTAGCTATTATAGGTCTTTGTGGTGTTGGACATTGTTGATATTTGTAGCTTTAGTCATATGATCATTTAGAATACATATAATATATGTTGATTAATAATAATATATTATATATGTTATATTATTATATTAATCATATTAAATTTAATATTCAATATTAATATATTATGTTATAATTCTAAATTAATAATTTATTGATGAAACATTATAATATTAATTAAATTAAAATTAATGGAAAGAGGCATGTCCTTTAAGGACATGCATCTCTAAAGGCAAATATACATAATCAATTGTCATTATATTAATCTCAATAACAATGAATAGACATGTCCCATGAAGGGAAATGTCTCTCCTAACCTCATTCCCAATATAAATGAAAGAGAGATTGTTGCATTTTCAAAACACATACAATAGGAAGTGCTATTATATTTGTAGTGATCCTAAAACTTAACATGGCATCAGAGCCAGAATGCAAATCTAAGAGAGTAGTTTATTGATGGTAAATGTGTGACTACCTTAGAAAATATAGTCTTAGTAAAAGGACCATATCTCACAAATACACAGTTGGATTTTTCTGAATTTTAGATATGTTGGTGATAAACAAATTGCGAAGAATCTCACCAGAGTGATTGGAGAGAATGTGTGGGGTTTAAAAGTTATGAAAGATTTTGTTTGGGTCTATGTGAAATTCCTAAAAGCGGATTTCATTAAAGAGATATATTAATTTTTTATGATCGTAGTCAAGCATTCACAAAGAAGCATGTATTCAAGGAAGGGTGTCTCTTTCTAGAAAGAAAACATTAATTATAGAGTGTCACCTCTCTTGGAGAAATCAAGTCATTTCACAAGAAGACATGAGAATTGTTCAATGATATAAGAGTGGGAATTGTACATTGTGGGGGGAATAATAACCAATGTTATATTTCCATTTGAACCACCTTTAGTGGGGAGATAATTCAAATGAGAGATGTCTTTCAAATAATTTGAGGTGTTTTCTGATTTGATGTATATGGACCTTCATTTAAGCAACTTGTGTCAAGGATGTTGACGTGTAGATAAGTATCTATTATCCTTGAATATTACATTTACCTTCTCATTGTAGTCTCTCTCTCATCTATATTTCTATGTGTACTATAAGAGCTATTTTCCATAATCTTTTTTGGGGATGCTCTTCCAAGAAAAGATGATTGATATCAGATTTAGAGGGAGTCTGATACTTCATAGGTAACTTTGGATGAGGAGCTTAGAATATTGATATCAGATTCAGAGGGTCTGACAGTTCATCTTAATAAATCTTGGATAAAAGGACTCAATGATTTCTTCTTTGTGAGATACGTTCAAGGTGAAATATCTTGTTTCCACCCTCTGTGTTGAGGCATGATGGATGTCATGTGTGTGACTCCATGTTTTTTAATGGGCTTGCCCTTGTGTACATCATGAGGAAGTGACGACTTCCAAATGATTATCACTTGTATTTGTTAGAGTTATTGGAAGGTGATGACCTTACAATAACTTGACCTTCTATTCTAATAGACATCGTGTGATGACTGAAATAGATCACAATAGATGATTTCCTGCAAGGTGGATTCAGTTCCTTAAACAAACCATTGACCTTCTATTGTGATAGACATTGTGTGCTGGCTAAAATAGATCACAATAGATGATACCTTACATTAAGGATACATTACCCATGGAAATTTTTGAGTTATGGTGAATATCATGCGACTTGATATTCTTGGTTAGACCATATCTCTTGATATCACGATGAGGATCAATCTTCTCTCTTAAAAGTAATGGATCTTTTGTGAATTGCATTTTGATGGATTCTATCTTCTCTAGCTAAGAGGGAGTGGTGATGTTTTTTGTATCTATGGTGAGGGTCATAGGTGTTAACATGGGAGACCACTACACATTATGTTTGATTATCCTCCCTATCTAAGAGGGAGTGTTAATGTTTGTAGCTTCAGTCGTATTATCATTTAGAATACATATAATATATGTTGATTAATAATAATATATTATATATGTTATATTATTATTAATCATATGAATTTAATATTGAATATTAATCTATTATATTATTCTAAATTAATAATTGATTGATGAAACATTATAAAATTGATTAAATTATAATTAACGGGAAGAGACATGTCCTTCCGTTTGTTTCACGGAATTAACCAGGAATTGGCATTTATGAATTCCCAAAATGTTCAATTCCCTATTTGGTTCCAAAATTAAAAATTGGAATAGGGTTATGCGAATTCTAATTTTGGGTCATTTTGAGCATTCCACAATTCCCCCTTCAGACTTGGAATTGGAATTGAAAAGTGGAATTGGAATTGAGAGTATTATTTTGGGAAGGAAAATACATTCTCATTTTTGTGTCAATAATGTATATTATATTGCTATAAGGATGTATATATATAGATGTGTGTATATATACACATGTGTCTATATACATGTGTATATACATATGAGTGTATATATACACATGTATATATAGTATATATACATGTATGTATATACACTCATGTGTACATATACACACATGTATATATACACATATGTATATACACACATGTGTATATGTGTATATATGCATGTATATGTGTGTATATATACACACAAATGTGTGTATATATGTATATATATATATGTGTGTGTGTGTGTGTATACACACATGTGTGTATGTATATATATACACACATGTGTGTATATATGTATACATGTGTATATACATACATGTATGGGTATATATATGTGTGTGTATGTGTGTATATACACACACATGTGTATGTGTGTATATATACATATATATGTGTGTGTGTATACACATATGTCTATATATACATGTGTGTGTATAGACACACATGTGTATATATACACATGTGTGTAGGTATATACATACACACATATGTATATATGTGTATGTGTGTATATATGTGTGTATATATACACACATGTGTATGTATATATGTATATATATATGTGTGTGTGTGTGTATACATGTGTGTATATACATGTATGTGTATATACACACACACGTGTGTGTGTGTATATGTGTGTATGTCTGTATATGTGTATGTGTGCAAAAACAAAATTCCAATTCTAGTTTTGTGGAACCAAACGTAGAATCTTCATCTTCTCAGTCATCTTCCATGTGAACCAAACAGGACAAGCCCATATTCTAGAATTCATTTTGAGAATAGCAGAATTCCAGGATGGATTCAATTCCTGAATTGGCAATTCCAGCATGCACAAATTCCATGAAACAAATGAACCCTAAGGACGTGCCTCTCTAAAGGCATATATCCATAATCAATTGTCATTATATTAATCTCAATAATAATGAATAGACATGTCCCATCATGGGACATGTCTCTCCTAGCCTCATTCCCGATATAAATGAAACAGAAGTTGTTGCATTTGAAAACACACATACAACAAGAAGTGCTATTATATTTGCAGCGATCCTAAAACTTAACAGACATATTCCAATGAAGAAGTTTGTTAAGAAAAAGAGGTTAAATCCCTAACCAACGTCATGGGAGAGTATATTGAATTTAAAATTGATACTATTCTTGATCCAGGAATAGGGTATGTTTCTTATGACATTACTTACAAGATTTATTTCATAAACAAAGAAGGTCGAACTTTGACTATAGTTGTAATTTTACAACACATCAAATGATGGAAGAGGGAAAGAAATTTTATTTATGTGAATTTTTGAGGGTGCAGTTGTTAGAAAACACCACTATGAAAAATGATAGTCGATATCCTTGCTATTTTGGCTCCCTAATTATATGTTTGGTGCCTTATTTCTTGAAATATCTAACAATGAAAGATAATATCAAATGAAAGTTAGATGTCCTTGTTGGAAAAAAAATTTACTAGTACTAAAGTTTCTTGACAGATAAGGATAGAGCATGTAAAGAATATTTTTTGTGCCTTGCAAGTATGTGATATTCTGGCTCAGTACCTAGTAGTGTGAGTATTTCTGGGAAGAGTTCATCCTCTGGAAAAAGAAAATTGGAAATGGTGGTTTTTGGATCTCCTCCTGGATCAAATAAGTTGAAGAAGGTTGATGAAAAAAAAATTAAGGTTGACGATCCATAGTCATCTAATGATGATAAAGAAAACACATATTCAAAATAAATGGAAGAGAAAGATTCTTTATTGATAGAAATGAAGGAAAGATGTCATAGATCATAGAATATATTATCAACAACTATTTTAGGAAATGCAAAAATGTTTTGAGGGTGTGACCAGTCTATACAAGTATTGCCTTTAATAGCCTACTTCTATGAATAATTATAGATCAATGATTGATTCTATTGAGTTTGAATTGAATACCTTTGGAAATACATATGATATTTTAAGCGATAAAGATGGTTCACAGAGAAAAAGTATACAATATTTTTAGAGTTGATTGATGTTCATAGATAGATTGAGGATGTGATATACACTTTCTAGAAGGTCAAGGAGATGGTTGAAGCCAAATTGGAACATCTTTTCGGTCTCCGTTTGGAGGAAGAAAAACATGAGCATAATCCTATTGCTCCAAATACCATAATTAATGCAATTGATTCATTGAATATAAGCATTAGTATGTGTTGGAACCTCTAGTTGGCAATGTAGTCCTGGAAGGACCTTCTTTTAGGACTCAAAGAGAGGTAGAAGAACTTTTTCCAAGTGAAATTGAGCCACTCCTTTTTTCTTGTACTTTTTTTTGGTTTCTTTGTATTGTTACCCGTTGTCCTTTATGTCAAAGGGGGAGTAATATGGATATATGATATGATTAAGAGGAAGAAGTACAGGTGCATAGAGGTTAAATATGTAAGGGGGAGAGAATTAAATGATGTATACACATTTTTCCATCAATGAAAACTAGGGAGATTGTTGAACTTATGTGTTTATTTGTCATTGATGTTAAATCTGGTGATCCAGATAAATCATAGTATACAGAGAAATTAATGTCATTCCTAGAGGTCTATTGTTTGGTTGTCATAGATCACAATATACAATGTATTTGTTGTCAATCTTGGTGGTCCAAATAGGACTAGATATAGATATGGCATATTAGTATGAATGAAAAGTGCAGAGAAGATAGTGGAAGCTAAGTATTGCAAATTTTTTTGAGTGTGATAGTATTTGAAGATGTTCTTTTTGGAAGATCCTTGTTCTAGAATCTAATGATGACTGTGTGAGGACTTGATTCTCTTGATGTTTGATTTTTTGGCTTGGATGTATTAGATATTGTTGTATTCTAAATACTTTGAATTCTTGTGCAGTAGTGATGACAATAATTACATATTTGAGGATTACTGAACCCTACACTTTCAAATAAAAAGTAAAGACATGCAGTTGAAGAATTTTTATTGGTCTAGATGTGTATGCAGTTGGAATAATTTTTGTGGATACAACAATGATGACAATGTGTTTCACATTTTGTTTGTAATTATTCCTTGTTATTTATTTCTAAAATTCTTTATGGGATCAAGTTGTTGGCCTTGGTAGCTATGTTCATTTTATTTCTATCCAATCTTGGTTGCTCTGGTGATTGTAGCATGCTCCAGTGAATGTAGTGTATGATCTTGACTATTGGAAGGAAATATATTGACAAAAAAATTCTTAAACAAATTGTATTGATCTTTTTTTTTTGTGCGAGAAAATAAGGTAGATATAAGTACAAGCAGTTTGGTACATGCGGGTTGTGAGAAAGTTGTAGAGATTCCTAACTGGATCTTCTACAAACAAGTTCTGTTGTTGTAAAAAGTTGCAAAAATACTTAGTTGAAAGGTGCAACATTGATTATCTTTCAAACCAGTCATTGTGGTCTCAAACTGTCTATTCCAAAAACTCTATTTGGATAGGTAAATGCTATAAATTCCCTCGTTTGGATACCCAAGTCACTCAAACATTTCATACCACTTTGTACTGGTGCTTCCCTTTTAGTGCATAAAGTGCAAAAAATGTCAAACTTTGACGAAGTATTTCTTGGAGCTCACGCCACATAGAAATGATCTATTTGAGACTAGAAGGGCATGTTACCACCAACCTTAAAAATATCTCACTTTCAAAAGATTCCATCTTGTTAAATAGGGTTGACAACTTTTTCAGTTATTGTAAAAAGTTTCAAAAGCGTTGAGTTGAAAGATGCAGTGGTGTGTATCTTTCAAACTATTCATCGTAGCCTCAAACCATTTATGCCAGCAACTGCAAGTGGAAAGGTAAATTCAAGGAATGCCCTTGTTAGACTCCCCAAGTTTCTCAAATGTTCGAGACCACTCTGGCAAAAAATGTAAAACTTTGACAAAATGTTTCTTAGAGCTCACACCACATGAAAGAATCATTCATTTGAGGCTATAGGGTCATGTTACCATTGTCTACAAAAACATCTCTTGGTTTTAGAAGATTTGACCTTGTTAAAAAGTGTTGATAACATTTCATTTGTTGCAAAAATTTGCAAAATTTCTCAGTTGAAAGGGTAGCATTGCATATCTTTCAAACCTCGCACCGTGGCCTCAAAACATTTACAAGAACAAATTTGGTTGGGTGATTAAATACTAGGAATCCTCTTGATTGACTCCTCATGTTGTCCAAACATTCTGGACCACTCTGTACTAGTGCATCCCCTTAAGTGCATAAAGAGCATATTGTGTTATACTTTGAATTATAGATTTAATGATGATTGTTAGTTCATACAAATATTTTTAAATCTTTGATTAAACCTTATTTGATCATATATATATTTGGGTCTTGAATGAGGATTGTAATCATCATCTAGGTATTTCATGTTGGGATACATATGAGCACCTATAAGGCATGATCACACACATGAACATATGCAAGGTATCAATTCCAAAGACATATAAGGTAGAGATTGTTCTCTCAAGGAATGGATCATACATTGGAATACCTGTCAAGCATGAAACATACACGTGAAGATATGTAACACATGAATTTACTTGTCATACCATGTGAATAGACATAACACTTAAGGCATGAAACACACAAATGAGTTCACTTAAGTAGGAAGCATATTTGTGAATACACATAGAACATAAAGAATGAAGCATACATATGAATTCACTTAAGTCATGAAGTGTATACGTGAGTATATATAATACAAAAACCATGAAACATACAGATGAATTGACTTAAGTGGGGAAGCATATATGCAAATACACATAGCACATAAAGTATGATGCATACATATGATTTCACTTAAGTGAAGAAGCATATATGTGAATACAAATATCACATAAAGAATTCAAAGAATACATATGAATTCACTTAAGTCAAGAAGCATATATGTGAAAATAACAGAGCACATAAAGAATGAAGCATACACATGAATTTACATTGTGCATGCATACAAATTTAGTTAAGTCACAAAGAATACATGTATTGTAGGAGTGATAAACATAATAACACTTAAGACATGAAACATATATGCATCCATAAAGCATGAATCATGAAGAAAAAATATGCATAGATACATGCAAAGCATAAATATATGTAAGACATGAGAAATATACAAGGCATAAGCCATCTATGACATAAGACATGAAGTAGTACATGTGAATACACATGATACATGAAGTGCATACATAAAGTATGAAGTAAAAAAATACTCCTAGGCCATAAAAATATATCCAATACTGTCATACAGGATTTCTGGAAGCCAAATGAACTCAAAAACACCATATAGGCATACAAAAACTTTCCCTAATCTAGTCTTTTCCTAGGATAGGAAGAAAAAAAATCATGAATTTCCTTTGAATTTCAGGTGGATGGAGATGCATATAATGATGGAGCCTTACGAGTGCGCTCACTTTTCTTTCTCTATAGACTACTCTAGAGCTTCAACTGATAAAATCAAAAGTATAAACATTAATAACTAATATACATTGAAGTTGAATTATAGAATGACATACAATAGAATAATACTGTATTACTAACAAATAATTGATGTGTTCATTCATAGAAGGGGGGCACTCACACTTTAGAGTGAAAATCCCCTACAAAAAAAATCAAGATAACAATTTGTATAATGGGAAATATGGATAGGGTTTAGAACAATGGGAGTTTCCACATAAAAGAGACCCTATGGCTCAATTAACCACATACATTTAATTATAATGATAAGGAATATAAATCTAGAAATGTTTGCAAAGAGTAATGAAATCAGATATAATGAATTACATACCTCATAACATAGCAGATCTGGAAAAACCGATTTTTTGGTGTCTTTATCAAGTTTTTGGAAATTATGCAACCGGATTTGGAATGGAAACACAGAGACGGAGAAAACCCAGAAATCTTTTTCTTTTCTAAGCTAGGTTGACCTTGAACCAAATACGAGGGCACAATTATGCCTCTTTATGTCAACCTTGACCTGCACTGCTCTGACGAAAGTTCTGTTCGCAGATCTTGAAAGTTTTCTGAAAAGGGTATCCAAATCTACTCTGTGACTCCCAAAACGACTATAGATATCTAAAAATGGTGTTTTGGGGTGGCTATATAGGGTTTTTCCTTAGTCAAACCCCCATTTTGGTGATTTCCACCTCCATGAATAGCCGGATATAATAGAATATGTGTGTGTCACTCGTACAAAGAGCTTCGAATGTGCAATGCCAAGATCTAATCCTCTAAATTAAAACCCTAGCATGAATTGAGATGTGAGAGAAATGCATAGATTTGAATATGATCAAGAAAGCATACCAAGCCCCCAAGGCTAAAGCACTCCTACCAAACTCACAATCCGTAGTTGCTACCCCATGATTGTATATTTTGAATGCTTGAATGTTGAAAATAGTAGATCAAAGTAGAAGGAAGGATTGAAGAACTCTTTCTTTCTCCAATGAATGTCCACAATAACTTGTCCAAAAAATTCTTGCTTGCATCAAGGCATCATCATATCTTTTCCTCCTATATCATCCTCTTATATTCTTGCATCATCATCTCATTGTCATGTCATCATATGTCAAATCATGTCAAATGAAGGCAAAAGAGACTGCTTATATAGAGATTTCAAGGTAAGCCTCCTAGGGCAATGTGAGGGCCCCTAATTGAAATTTCACCTTGAATTATGGTCCAATCACAATAGCCAACTAAGGAGGAAATGCATTAATTAAATTTTGAACAAAAACCATTCCGCATTCAGATTCGGGGGCCCATTTTGAATCTAGGGCCCCGCTATGATAAAAAATTGAAAGTAGGAACCAAAACTTGACAAAGGTCAAGGTCAAACTTGACCCTAACCTGAGGTTTCAGACCGGTCATCTTAGAGTGCCAGTGAAGTTTCTAGGTTGGCCAGAGACCTAAGATGACGGGAAAATAGAATAGAGTACTCGAAAAGGGCACAGGGACCTAGAATAGATGTGATGAAGGCAAGGAGGAATAGTACATAGGTCCTACCTATAAAATAGAGCCACAGAGAAGGAAATCAAGGAGAGTCCTTAGGATCCTAACCCTAATTTCACCTAGAAACGAAGAATTACCAAATGCAGATGCATCCTAAATGCAAATCTATCATGTAAATGCACTAAATGAGGGTGCTAAATCTACCAAGATGGAAGTGCTTCTATTTGAAGATGATACACAATTAAACTAAATACATGAGTATCATTAAAATTTTCAATATAAAATATTAAAAGAACACATACAATTTACTAATATTTTTCATACCTTGGTCAATGTTATAGAACTTGCTATTAATGTAGCAACACCAGATCAAATGGGGCACAAACACTAGTAATTTGTGATGTCAACAACTAAAATGAAACAATAAGAGTATTTTTTAGTTGTCGAGAATAACTCAAATCCTTTTACAACACCACTGAATAAATGATACTTGTGTGAAAGTTTTGCAATGTCCTTCACTACAAGGTGTCAATGTTGAAGGTCCACCAACAAACTATTGTACATGCACAATGATTTATGAGACAAAGATTAATATAATGTTGTATCATCCTAAAATGTTAGAACCCATAATTGGAGGATCTATGGCCTATTAGACCCCATATTGGTGATTTTGAGGTCTAGATGTCCCTTATGCTTGATCCCACCAATTTGCATTCTCTCCCTCTGCATACTATCAGACTCTCTGAGTTCACAAAATTTTTTGAGATTATTTTGTCTGCGACAAGTTGACTGGATGACTTTTCCCAGGGATTTTGAGCCCGTATTTGGCCTAGGGCCCGATGGTGGGTTTTCTTCTAAAGTCAAGATCTCTAGTCAGCCTGGATATAATTTGAATCCCAAAATGAGAGTAAAAGGACATCTACTCCTCTAATTTTTCATATCTTATCTAAGTGAAAGTTGATCAAGTGAAACCTATTGTTGTCATGCAATCAATAAATTTATTTTTTGCAATTGAGAATTTGGATTCAAGATTTAAGGAAAGCACCCAATCTAGGATCTCCAAGTATCCTTTTCTTCAAGATCCAATCAAAAAAATACAGTCTTCTCTCACTGATGCAAATTTATCTCCCATGATGGCCAAGTAGAGGAATTCACAAGCAAGCAAGAAGATCTATACATCCATTTTTTTCTCTCTCCTTCTCCATTAAGGTTGTAACATTCAAGATCTTGAAGTGGAAATCATAGATCCATGCATTTGAGAAGGCATCCTTGACTATACAATTCAATTCAAAACCAAACACTTAAAAGCATCTTCATGGATTTGAGCGATACTACATCCATTCATGGGGGTTTTTTATGCAAGGTGAATCTAAAATTTATCTTGTTTACATTATTTTCCTTTATGAAATTGAAATTTCCTTTCAAGGTTGATTCCTATACAGGGGTTTGACCAAGGAAAACCCCTTTCCGCAACTTTTTCTCCTTCGTTTCTATGCGTAGGAACATATTATGGCGTGTTGAAGGTTTAGATCTAGAAGGTACATACACAATCACAATTCCTCAAAAAATTTCATTAGATTCAGAGCAATTGGGAAGAATTTGACCTGTCAACTTGTCCTTGTACTTTTTGGTTGTAATTTTCACAACAGACAGGTACAACTCTTAGGTTCCCAGATCTAGAGTTACAACAAATTCCAACATTCCAATGGCAGTCAAATTCAGATCCAAAGTTCAAATCTCCTCATCTAGGTGGGATTTTCTTCCTCTTTCTTTGCATCTACTTTCATAGATCATATTTTTTATTAATTACATCATTATTTACTTAGTCATATCATTTCTCTATTGTCATATTCTATATCTATTATCCTATCAAGGAATACAAAAAATTCCTACATTGTAGATATCGCATTGGCACCCATACCCTTTTTTGTTGTGCTAATCAGATTTTATTTGTAGGGGCTTTGTATTCCCAAAGTATACAAAATTTGGCGTGTAGTATATTCTATGATGTTGCACACCATTTTCTACCATACTGTAAATGTTAAACTACTTATGTATGTAAAAATTATAATCCTTTATTCGATATATACCTATGGACTCGATGGTGTCGTGATAAGGGGGCTAGATTTTGGTGTCAATCATTCTACTAATTTAGTTATTCTTTCATTTCAAAATTAAAATTTATCAATTAAATTAAATGAACTTGCAAAAAATTACCTCTATATCAATGTCGAATGTTGCATTGAGAAAATCATCAATCAGGATCCTATCATCTCTATGTCTATCAACTATCCTCACCATCATATGTGCATAGAGCTCAATATGATAAGCACAAACAGGGTAGAAATTGATCACTAAAAGAATCACCCATCTCGTCATGTGTACTAAAGGACTCACACACTGTATGAGGGTTTGAGTGAGCTCACTAATGGAGTGTAGCATGTCCACCTCAATAGTCTCCACCACAACAGAAAGAATGGTGACATACTCCACATGGGTTTTGACAATGGATCTCCACACTATGTTAGGGTTATGTTGTACCTCTAATTTATCAGGTGACAATCCCCCACCTCTACCTTGAAATTCTAAAAAAACAACATAGTTTGGGACCACATTTCAAGGAAAAACTAACATAGAGTTTCCTCAAAAAGTATGAGAGTACCTTGTAATTATTGCACGAAGAATTTTCAAAAACCATCTACCACCTATCCCAAAAGTTAATTTTTATCCCTTCATGGTGGTACCAATGAATGGATAACCTTTTGCAATTAACACTTAGAGGTCCATTCGCGGATCCATGAAGAGTGCACAAATGTCAACTTTGTTCATTTTTTTCTTCACATCCTCATATGATAACTTATCTGTATGCTATCATTTTTTTTCCTCTCTTTTGTTGCACCAAAATTTAATTTTTCTACTATGGATATGTAGGTCAAAATTGATTGCAATGAATTTGCAGGGGATGTCCTATTAGAATTTGTATCATTTGATTCTTTTAACTTGTCAATCAATGCCTCTAGCTGATTTTTGTTATTTTCTATTCGGCCTATAAGATCTTCTTGGGTGCCTGGGGGATGCCTATGAATTCATGGAGTTGGTTCATTTACTTGTTGCTCATGAATTTTTTCATGAGGTGTCTCAAGGTTTCGCTCGATTTGATTATTATCTCTTGGAAGTTAAAAAAAAAATTAATTAAAAACCTTAATTAAATTTATATTTTAATAAGAAGTGACTAAAAAATAAAATTTACTCACCTCTTAAACCTCCTCAACATCTTGGTGGAATTTGTATGATTCTCTAATACACCTACAAAGAAAAATGTGCTTCCAATATCGCGTGTGCCCTTTTGGAGTTCTCTTATTAGCCTCTAACTCGTGGGTGTGACAAAGCAAAATGAGGGATTGCAATTTACAATTTTCAAATTTATTATGCTTTACATATGGTGTGTGTCATATACGATGCATGCCATATAGACTTGGTGTGCCCAAGCTTGAGGCTCGACATGCCAAGCCATATGGCATGCATCATATACCCTTTTTGGGGGACCAAAATAAATAGTGACACATTTTTGGTCCCCCATCTTTGTGCACTTACCCTATATACCTACACACACATGTGTGTATGGCGGATAGAAATTACATCTCTCATTTTGCCATTAATTTCTTTTAAATGATGATGAAGTTCATTAAAATGAACTGATCAAAGCAGTTTTCTAATTCAAAAATGGATTTAAGAGTTGAGATAGGTTTTCTCTAAAAACTCCACACAATATAACCTATTGGCTAATTAGAATAGAAAACATCTATTTATATTAGTTTATATTTTCTACGCAATTTAAATTTACAAATATAGGATGAGTTATTGAGGCAACTCTTGGAGAATAAGAATTACTAATGCTCATGCAAAATGCTTGAAACCTCCCCCCCACCCCCGCCCAAAAAAAAAAAAAAAACAAACAATTCGGCATATGTTTAATTGTCCCCTAACAAAGTATTAATAATGACCTGCCGGCCCAACAAAAGGTGCGCCCCTCCATTGTGTTTAATATAGAACCTATCTATAAAATATGTCGAGATGTATCGACGTGTTGAATTTTTTCAACTTTGTTTTTTATTAAAGTTGAATAATGAAACATTCAATGCCTCGATACATCTTAGCATATTTTATATATGAAATAAATATATTTGCTAGTAGCAGTCGCAGTGCTAAGACATTGAATAAATTAATATATAATTATATAGCATGTTTTTATTAAATAGAATTTCATAGTATTTAGGTTATACTTAGAAATAGGGTTTAGGATTACAGTTAGTGTTCTTAGGTATACATCATGGTTAGGGTTAGGATTTATGGTATGGTTAGGGCAAGGCTTAAAATTATCATTAGGAGGTTTGAAGTACGATTAGGATTAGGGTTAGATTTATTGATAGACTTAGTATTAGGGTTGGAGTTTGGATTATGCTTAGGGTTAAGGTCAGGACTATTGTTACAGTTAATTTTTAGAATTAAACTTAGGATTATTGTTAGGCCTAGGGTTTAGGATTATCATTAAGATTTCAGTAAGGGGTAGTTTTTACATCATAGTTAGGGTTAGGGTTATGGTTATAGTTAGGGTTAGGGTTAGGTTTTGGGTTATGTTTTCATAATAGTTAGGATTAGGGTTTGGCTTATAAATAGGGTTCGAGCTAGAATTATGGTTAATGTTAGGGTTCAGGGTAAAGATAATAGTTAAAATTAGGGTTTATATCATGGTTAGGGCTAGAGTGAGTATTTAAATTAGACAAATAGTTAAGGTTAAGGGTTAAGGGTTTGGATTATGGTTAAGGTTAATATTATTATCATGGTTAGGATTAGGGTTTACCTAGGGTAATGGTTATTGATAGAATCGTGTTTAGGTTTAGGGTTTTCATCATGGTTTTAGGGTTTTAAGGCTATATAATAGTTAAGGTTAAGTTTTGGATTAGGTTTAGAGTTAGGGTTGGGATTATGGTTAGCAATAGGGTTTAAGATTATAGTGAACAATTACATTATATTAGTTAGTTTTAGGTTTGTAGTTAGGTTTAGGGTTTAGGTTATGGTCAAGTTAAAGGCTAGAATAATGGTTAGAGTTTAGGGTTATTGTTATGGTTAGGATTTATATCATGAATATTATTAGGGTTAGGGTTAGGGTTAGGATTATGGTTAGGGTTATGATTTGTATTATAGTTAAGGTTAAAATTTACATCATGAATATGGCTAATAGATAACTTAGGATTATGGTAAGGATTCAGATTAAGGTTATAGTTAGGGTTTACATAATGGTTAGGTCTAGGGTTTGATGTATGGCTGAGGAGAAGGTTAAGATTAGGGTTAGGATTAAGAATATAAATAGGGTTATGGCTTAATATTATAATTTAGGGTTTACAATATGGTTAGGGTTAGGGTTAGGATTTGATTCAGGGTTAGAGTTAGGGTTAGGGTTAGGGTTAGGATCATGATTAGGAATAAAGTTAGAATTATGGTAAAGATTAGGGTTTGGGATTATAATTAGAATTATATTTAGATTTATGGTTTTCATCATGGATATAGGGTCAAGGCTACGATTAGGATTATGGTTTAAGGTTAGGGATGAGATATAATTAGGATTTAGTATTGTGGTTAAGTTGTGTTAGGATTAAGGTTTAGGGTTTATTGTATAGGGATTGACGTTCATAGTTTTGTTAGGTTTTGGATTAGGGTTAGGGTTAGGGTTAGGGTTAGGGTTAGAATAATAGTTATAGTTAGGATTATGGTTAGGATTTAGGAGATTAAGATTATTGGTTATAGTTAGTATTTATATAATGGTTGAGTCTAGGGTTTTGCATATGGCTAGGAAGAGGGTTAGGGTTAAGATTATGGTTATGGTTATGCTCTTGGTCTAGGATTATGGTTTATATTTTTGTCAGGGTTAGGGTTTATACCATGGTTAGGATTATGATTAGGGTTTGGATTATTGTTAAGGTTAAGATTATTATCGTGGTTAGGATTAGGGTTTACATAAGGTTGTGGTTATTGATAGAATCGTGTTTAGGGTTAGGGTTTTCATCATGGTTCTAGGGTTTTAAGGCTATATAATAGTTTGGGTTAATTTTTGGAGTAGGTTTAGAGTTAGGGTTGGGATTATGGTTAGTAATAGGGTTTATATTAGTTAGTTTTAGGTTGATAGTTAAATTTAGGGTTTGGGTTATGGTTAAGTTAAAGGCTAGAATAATGGTAAGAGTTTAGGGTTATTGTTATGGTTAGGATTTGTACCATGAATATTCTTAGGGTTAGGGTTAGGATTATGGTTAGGGTTATGGTTTATATTATAGTTAAGTTTAAAATTTACATCATGAATATGGCTAGGAATGGAGTTAGGTTTATTGATTTGAATTGGGGTTTAGGGTTAGGATTAAGATTATGGTTAGAATAAGGGTTTGTGATCATGTTTAGGGTTATTATTTACGTCATGATTAGGGTTAGGGTTATGATTAAGATAATGGTTAGGGTTAGGTTTAGGATTATGGTTATGATTATAGTTAAGGGTATATCATAGTTAGGGATAATGATAGTGTTACTGTTAGGTTAAGAGATAGGTTAAAGGTTAGGGTAGGATTATGATCAAGAATATATCATAGTTACGGTAAAGATTAGGTTTCTAGGTATCATTATGGCTAGTGTTAGAGTTTAGGGTTTACATTAAAATTATGATTGGGCTATTGTCTTACATCATCATTAGGGTTAATTTTTTAAGGTTTAATGTATTAGTTATACGTAAATGTATTCTTTCACTAGCTGGTAATAAAATATGGGAAAGTGGGTTATGATTAAAATAAAAGTTAAGGATAGGGTTATTAGGGTTAGGTTTCAAGCTAAGCTTAGGGTTAGGGCTAGGTTAAGTGGTACAAATTGGGCTAGGGATAGGTTTAATGATTGAGATTGAAATAAGGATAGGTTATGGTTTGAGGTAAAAATTAGGATAAGGAACTAAGGGTCAAAGATAGAATTACAATTTGATTTAGCTTTATTGAAGAACCCTAACCTAAATTTGAATTCGAATATTTTTGGAAGCTAACCAAACACTTATTACAATCCTAAATCTAGGCATAATTCTAATTCAATCCCTAACCCTTATTAAATCTCTATTCTAATCATAAATTTAATTAAAATGTAACCCTAAAATTAATTAAATAGTAACAACATCTTAAGCTCTCAAAAAAATTAAAATGTTAATTGAACTTTAACTAATATATTAACTTGATCCAAATTAAACCTTAATTGAACCCTAACCATAATTTCAACTTAATTTGAAATTTCTATTTTTTATTATACTTATTTATAAAAAAAAATATTATTAATAAATTTAAATTGAAGTTGAACTTTTATTGTGTAGGTTAGAAGATAGAGTATCTTTTTAGCTATAAAATTGAAAAAAATAGAAATTAGTGTACATATCTAAGAAAATTTACTATTCTTCTTTTCCTTTTTCCTTGCAAATCAATTCAAATTCTAAATTAAAATAAATTCTATTTAATCATCAATTAGAATAAATTTAAAACTAAAAATCTAATATGAATAGAACCTTTCTATTTTTCATCCATAAACAACATTTATATTCTATCTTTTATTTTTGCATGCAAATTATTTGAAAATTTAAAATAAAGATAAATTATATTTTTTTAATTTTTTAAAAATGAAAGATAGATAGTTTGAAAATAATTTCAAAACTAAAATCTATGTATTAATGGATTCTTTCTATATTTAAAAAATTCTTTCTATATTCAATATTTAAAAAAAATCTATATTTAAAGTAACTTCTATTTTTTAAAAATTTTAAACTAAAATTCACATTTGGTTTTAATAGAATCTTTGTATTTTTTTTTATATATATTTAAGAAACATTTCTATTCTATTTTAATAACAAAAATTAATTTTAGAATAAATAATTTCACAATTAATTTTTGAGATTTACAATTGTCAAATAGAAAAATAGAAACATTAATGATTTTTTGATTAGATATAGATTTATGAGAAATTCTCACACTATTAAATAATAATATGTGGTTTATGTGACCTGTTTTTTATTATGTTTTGGAGCAAGACCGAGATTTTCTTTGCGATTCTTTCCTATCGATATCAGGTTTGTAAAAAAAAAAAAAATCCTTAATAAAAATTAATTTCGTTACCACTTTTACAAAAAAATAAATAAATTAAATATCAATTAATATAGCAATGATAATTAAATATTAAAACTTTGTCAACATTCTCCGTGCTTGTATAATGCCAAATTCTTTATGAAAGTTTTTATGCCCACAAATTCTTCTGCACCTCGCCAAATGATTCCCACCTTCTCCATACTTTTGCACACTTCAATCCCTCCCTCCAACATCAGCAAATTGCCAATCCTAATTGTTCACTTCTTCCTCTAATTTGCCAGATTGTTTGGTTGAATAACCTTTGATAACATTGAGCTGGAAACATTATGCACAGGCATAATGGTGTCCATGCCCACCCATGCTTTTTGAATTTTACTGGTTACGTAAAATTGTGGTCAAGTGTAGGAAAAAATTTGGAGCTCATTCAACAAATTTTATTGCTAAAATATTGATTAATGGCCCCAACGTGCAATTAAAGACATTCACATTTAATTTACATATTGTTTTCAATAAATAAATGATCAGATTTTTTGTGCATACCAAATAAATATGCAGTATAAAACCGTCCATCACCATGCACTGGAATATTTAGAATCAGTCAACTATGGAGGGCCTTTCCCTTTTCAATGGGGTTCTGCTAAGAATTGGAGAAATCCCAGGAATCCCTGTTTTGCATGCAACTAGGCTGAAAAAATGGAAGTAATACTAAAATTACTTAATTATTAAAACATGTAAAATTTGCTAGAATTGGCACTTGAACAAATGAGCTTTACTCTACCAAGTCATAAACATTTGCCTTATTATTCTAACTAATATGTATTTATGTATAAAACAGAATACATCCTTTGTGTGGTTTAAGAGACTTTAAATTAAATGTATCGTATGTAATAGACGCGGAAGTGGAAAAGCAAATCCACTTTCAAATGAAGGGGCCAAATTGTCAAATAATATAGGATATCATTAGGGCCAAATATCGTTACATTTTGATGAATAGGAGAATTCACGCCAATATTTTTGCATGCAAATTGGCTGGAAAACCTGGAAACAAAATGAAGCCAAATTCAAACTAAGTTTTGAGAATGATTGAGGTGGACAACACTTCTTCCTACCATCCGTATTGATTTGAATTCAACCTGGCGTTTGGAATGGTTAAACACATCGTTTCATATTCCTACCATGCAATATACAATGTATTAGTTGCCTCCTGCTGTGTTTGCATGGAATGAAATTAAGTAACGAGTTGGTATTTACTATTGTAACGTTTTCTTGTCCGGCAGTGAGGAATTTGAAAGGGTTTATGTTGTCCTGCTGGCCGTGTTGAGGAATTTGAAAAGGATCTTTTTTCTTACACTGTTACTTTCGATGACCTTCTATAAAGGATGAATGCCAATGCCATTGTAGGTTACGCCAATAATAACATTCATTCACCATTCACCATTGTTTTAGGGAAGCAGGTAAGGAGGTGAAATGGAGGCACCGAACATGGATTGCAGCGGAAAAAGATATTTCAAAGACGAGGACTACACATTTGTTTTTAATAATGAAATAGCTAAAGCCCCAATCACACCCTCTCCCGGTGACATTGAAAGATCACAATCTTACTCAGTAAAAGCCATGTAAGAGAGTTTTATGTTTTACATTTGGTGGATTTGCAGTTGGTCATCCTTATCAAACATCTTACACATTAATGTCTACTCTGTACAGCTCAGACATTACAAAGTTCCCCAAAAAGCCATGGAGAGATCCAGGAGCAGACTTGTCTGATTACTTCAACTACAGTTTTGATGAATACACTTGGTGGCAATATTCAAAAGTTTTGGTATTTTCATCTTTTAATGTTGGGGGAATTGTTTTATTGTTATGAATATCGTGTATGAATATGTGTAAGTCTGAACAACACACTTTATGTTTTGATATATTTAAGTGATTTATCTGACATGATATTACTTACTATAACATGATTAATATATTAGTGTGATTTGAGATGAGCTGTCTAGACAAGTCAAACTTAAAGTGTGTTGTTCAAGTTAAATGTATGAAATCTATCAACCAAAATTTTTTGCAATTAGATTATGTGTATATTTTCCTCCATCTTTAAATGTTTTTTTGCATTAAGTTATATGAATTGTTTTCCCTTATTCAACATTTAGGATGGAAATGCGATGAAAGGAAAAATCTTAGGTATAATCTCTGGATTAGATTATACATTTCTCTTTGAAACTTCTAATAGAAAATGTTGATAGAAGAAAACTCTCGTGTAATCTAATTCTGAAACATCCAATGTAATGTTGTATGAACATACAAGTGATTTGTTTCATTGCCTATGAAATGGGTAAGTATAAACAACATATTTTAAACTTAGATTTGTTTGGGTCATTTCAAATCACACTAGCTGTTCCAATATAACCCACCTTATTAGTGTGATTTAGGATCAGTCACCTAAACAATTTTAAAGTGTGCTGTTTACCTATCAATCATTAGACTCACTTGAAAATGCTCTTAAATAGATTATCTGAATGTTTTCAGGAAATATTGACAAAAGAAAAACGTTTATAATATGAACTATAGAGATTTTGAATCTTTATTATAAAGCGACTTTGATCATAACAAACAATTTTCACACTAGTAACAAGTATGTTGCAGTCAAGTACAGATTCTTTTAAGTTCTTCAACCTGAACTAAATCTTTATATGTGTTTGGATTCTGCAGCGTGATATCAAGAATTATGGAGCTTGTGGGGATGCTTTGTATGCGCCACATCAGGGCTATAATGAAGGAATTCCAAACGTGTTGGGATTTCCTCCTGACAGGTATGTGAACTATGATACTCTTCTATCTTTTTTGTCAAATCATTTGAAGCCCCTTTCATTCTTATTCATGTGGTGTGTACAGAACGCTTTTTGATATTGATGTCGATGCACTCGACGAGAAGCCTTGGTTGATTCCTGGAGTTGATCCCTCAGACTTCTTTAACTATGGTGGTAATCCTACCAGTTGGAATGACAGGAAAAAGCTAATGCGTGAGAGTCTTGAAAATGGGAATATGACACCAGAGAGATCATATAAATGAGCTTGTTATTTTATTTCAATACAAAATGTATTCGTGGCTTATGTTCTAGATTGATTAGGGTTAATTAATTAGGAATGGAAAGAAACCCAACAGTCCATTTCAAACTACTTGTTCCGAATTGATTTTATTAATAAATATTTGTTTAGTTTGTTATATTTTGAAAAGTTTTTGAAGGTTAGTATTCTTCTCTTACAGAGATGGAATATTCATATAGTTACAAATTAAATAGATGAAAATTTATTGACTGTGTTTATTATGACAAATTTAATTATTACTTGTGTTTATTGACATTGCGCCACTATCTTGATTCCTTCACCATTATTAACCACATCCTCATAATCATTTGCATCTTCTTAGACCAAATTATTCAATTCCTATTTCACTCCTCTCTTGTAAGTGTTATCTTCTCCTAGTTTGTCATATTGTATTGTCCTATGTCATTGAATATTGGAAAGAGGAGGACGTGGATTCAAAAGTGGGGGAAATGCAAATTAAGGCATGAGAAAGAAGGAAGAAAAATACAGAGAAAGATGAGTAGGAGAGAAAGGGTGAAATGGAGGTAGCTTTGGAGCAGTTTTGAGGTTGGAGAAACAAAGAGAAATGTGTTACCAAAGTGAGTGGATTGGACAAATAAATGAAAGATGCTAATTGGTCTGTCATTGTTTTGTATTCTCGTAGGATTAGTTTTTCATTTTTTAATATATAAGATTGTGATAAAATCTATTAAATTTAGGTAGGTTATGATTATTTATGAATGATATTAATAAGCTAGCACCTGAAGATTTTTGTTGTATGAACAATTATTTTCATTGAGATAATAAGTAAAGATGGTTAGAATGATATCTAAGTAAATTATAATTGTCATAAAATGGAAAGACCTTAATACACCAATTTTGAGTTTAATGATTAAAGATTTATTGAGGGACAAATATAGTATTTTGTACAAAGCACACTATAATTGTAGTTCAAGGTTACTACTCATTTTTATTTTGGTTTCTTCATTATTATTATACTATAAATGTAGAAAATGAGAATATAATTTTGCATCTTTGGAGAACTCTAAACCAAGTCATAAACTTTAAACTCATTAATCTGGATATTTACTATCAAGTGAAAATCCTAAACCTGTATGCTCTATCAAGATTTTCACAATGCTATAAACTTGATGACCTCACCTTATTCTTTGATACATGTATTTAGCACTTAAGCTCTTCTTTTGGTTTCCATATATTTAAATTTAACAAGATAAATGAGGACCTTGAAGCTAATTAGCCATGGCATTATAAGCAATTTGTTGATGACCATCTTTCATTATAATTTTAATTTAGTATATTGGGTCATAATCATCACTAAAGAATATAGCCAGTAGTGACATAAGACATTTTTGTAATCATTAGGTTATTATCCTATGGCTAAGAAAAGCATCTTGATTCTTAACCTCTAGCTTGAAATTAGAATTTGTCATATTGTGAAGAGTTCCAAGAAGGTTGGACATTAAGTGAAATATTATTTAAGCTTATGGCATATCAATGTAAGAGCTACCCATATTTTTTAGGCTTAATATCAATGTGGCTTTTAATTCAAAAATATTATGAGGATTGGATACTTGTAATATTGCAAAAATTAGATCTGTAGATTTATATTGAGAAGGTTCTCAAATGCATGAATAATTTAATCATTTGGGGAATTGTATTGTAGTGTTAATAAGGGACTAAGTTACTTTAATGTCATTTTATTCTTCTTGTTTACTGCAACAATAATATATACTTTATAAATTTAAAATGATATTTGGTTATTAGGGTAAAGGATTTTATATGATTTTAAGATATCTATGGATCCCTTGGTAGAAGAACCCCAATATTAAATTTGTTAGATAAATTTGAAAGGAAGTGTTTTCCTACAAGTGGTTTGAACTAAGCTAATTTTAGATTAGGTAATTATAAGTTATCCACTATGTTGATATAACAAACCTTGGGATGTTCAACTAGGTTTATGAATATTAAGATGAGTTAAATTGACATCCCATTATATTTAAAGGAGAAACAATTTTCTAACTATTCTTGAGTGTTATTAATTGAGAGAAACCATTAATCAATTATTGATAATGGAAGGAAATGAAAAATAAAGTATTAACTTTGGAAACTTGGGTGAATGTCCTTTGAGAGATGTCATGGGGAGAACTATGTGTGACTTTAAATGATCTAGAAGAAGATATGTAAAAAATCCTTGGTTAAAGGATACCCCTATTAATTCAAGTCCATAGGGGGAGGGTCTAAGGGATAGGAAATAACTCAAGTAATTTAGGGTTGTTCTTGATTTATTTAAACATCCCTCTTTGATAGGATTTATATGAGGCCAATTCTGACATGGGAAGGTTATGAAGGAGTTAAGAAAGACTTATAGTTTGTATTTAATGCATATTGTACTTATTAATGAGATAAAGAAAGCACAAATGCATTACCTACCTTATAGACAATATTTTTTAATGGTACATGATGAGTTGAGACCATCTTGTGTTGGTTCTATATGATTATTATGTGTTTGTAAAACGTAACCCTAGAACTATATTGATTTTCGCATAGATTACTAAATCAATCAATTGTTCTATACTTAAATAAATCCATTTGTCTGGTACTGGGTAAAAGCACAAGCGAGTATTGCCTTTTAGGCTAACTTGATTGAGTCAGCCTAGTTAGACTCAACCCAGTCAGACTCGGCTGATTCTAACACGATTGAGTCCACGTAGGCACCACATGGCACCGAATGGTGCCTACGTGGCCCAGTAGACTCCTGTACGAGCCAATGTGAGGGACAGTAGGAATCAATTGAGTCTGACTCGACCCAGTCAGACTCGGGCGAATCTGCCAAGGTGGCATGCCATGTTGGCAGCCAAACCCCCAAAAACATTAAAAAACTAGAAGTTTGCACTTCTGTTCTTTCATTCTCTGCTCAAAATATAAAATGTCAAAAAAGTAAAAGTACCATTTTCTAGATCTCAGATCTACAATTTTGGACATGAATTTTATATTGTTTCAGTTACAAAATGTTGAAAAAAATTGCTAAAAAGTACAAGTAGGTATATTAAGTTTTGAGAAGTCATTGATTTGGAAAATATAAAAAAAAATGCTAAATCAATTCAAAAAAAAATTAAAAATCATATACAACACTAGAGAAGAGAGTCATCTTCAAAATATGTAATTTATTTTGTTTTCGATATAGTTTTCATAGGGGAAAAGTGGCGGGAGACAAAAACTGTTGAGTTCACGTAAGTTTAACTTTGAATACTTATAACGAGAAAACTATAGATTGAAAACACTTCTTTTTTTTCTGGACTAGCTATACATGTCATCTAAAACATATTTTAAAATTGGAGGAAAAAATAATGTTTTATTTATAATGATTTGGTGGGAAGTAAAACCGCTAATTTGTAGTATTTTTCAAGAAACAAAAAATAGATCTAAAAATTTCAAAAACATATTAATTTTTGTTGAATTTTTTTTTTAAAAATTATAGGCATAAAATTCATCCTATTTCACAAATTTAATCAGTTTACATCATCTTTAAATTCTCAACAGAATTGTGACTTTTATGCCCTTGAAGGTTTACAGTTTTGGTGTTGTTAACTATTAAACTACAAGATCATATTTTATATAATAGACTAACATCTTGTGTATATAATACTGATGTATTATTTCTTTTATTCAATATCCAAATCTGCACTTGAGAGATCACTGTTATTTATTTTTGTGTCTTCAAGTGCAGATCTAAATTGTACATATATACATCAAGATGTCTCATGTATAGACATGTCTCTACATAGTAGAGTCATGTCTCTACATGAGACATAATCCTTAATCTAACCATTTCAATATTATAATCAACGTAACACAAATGATAATATATGATAACTATCGTATCATATATGCGATTTAATATAACAGTCGATAACAATGCATATTATAACAATGTTGATCGTATATATAACAATGTGGATCGCAACACATAGTAATATATGTGTTACGATATGTAACACATATATTGCTATGTGTTACTAATAACCTTCAATGATAGTCGACACAGCTATGCATAAAGTCATCGACAATATATTACTAAGTCTCGGTCGATTCAAATATGTATATATGTATGATCTCATATGATGTTAATTTAATCGAGAATATGATATTATATTATATTAACAATATAATATTAATATCATATTATTAGTATGTATATTATAGATCTGACTGAAGCTATAACATTAACACTCCCTCTTAGCTAAGGAGGATAAATATATTACCTCAATGTAATAAGTGAGTATAAATAATCATCTTAAGTATTATATCATTTTACTGATATAATGAGTAATGCTCTTCAAGTATCAAGTCCATGATACCCACCAAGTACTCAGAGCAATGGTCTTCAAATATCAACTCACAATATATTCACCAATTGCTCAAAATTATTATTATGAGTAATGGTCTTCAAGTATCAAATCTTTGATACTCACCAAGTACTCAGAGTAATGGTCTTCAAATATCAATTCCATGATATTCACCAAATACTCAAAATGTCTTGTATGATATGTGCACTAGTATCACATATATGATACTTATCATATAGATATAACATACCCATACAATAGCCATACTTATCAAAGAAGAGGACAAGAGCCACCAGAAGAAAGATGGAGAACCAGGAAGCTGATAAAGACTTGTCTGACCTGAAAGAGGCTGCGGGTAGAATGACTGAGTTGGAGTTTCATTCTGCTGAGATTCTCAGAGAAATTGCCTGATTTGTGTCCCTGGATTTTTTGTCTAGTCTTTTTGGTTTTGTCCCTGGCTTTATGTAATCTTTGTGACTATTTTGTTTGGTTGTTGGCTTGCCTGTTCCATTTATGTTTATGCTAATCGTTACTATGCTTTCAATTTTTTTATAGCTCTGTAGGGTTTTAGGAACCCATCAAAATCTGTTTTCCTTAATCAAAAACATACCCATACAATAGAACTAGTAAGTATTTAGACAATACCTTCTAGTTCATATTTATTTATATAGGTTATAAACTATCGTAATTTAAATATCATTCTCATGATATTTAATTACAATAGATAAGTTATTATAAGATCATCACCTTATAACAACTTGCACAATATTAAGTGAAAACCATATGGGAGTCGTCACTTCCAGTTATTATATACACAAAGAACACATGATTATGAAATAACTCTCATAACAAAGAATGCTTTATTAATACAATAAATTCTAGTGAGATAGGTACTCAAGAATTACAAACATACCAAGTTTACCTTTAAAGTGTTCTACCTTTATTTTTGCTAGAGGTTTGGTAAGAATGTCAGCTGATTGTTCCTCTGTACTCATGTACTTCAATTCCATAAGTTTCTTTTCCACCATATCTTGAATATAGTTATAAGGTATTTCAATGTGCTTGGATTTGTTATGAAATACTAGATTTAAGGAGAGATTTATACTACTCTAATTATCACAATGGATAATAGTAGGATTTAGTGTTTCTCCAAACAAACCAAAAATATGTTTCCTCAACCAAACTGCTTCTTGTGCTCCCATAAATGCAGCTATGTACTCTACTTCTGTGGAGCTTTGAGAAACTAAGGATTGTTTTCTACTAAACCAGGATATCATTGCAGAACCCAAACTAAAACAACACCCATATGTGCTCTTTTGATCCACTATACTTCCAGCCCAATCTGAATCAGTGAAATCATGTAGTTGTAGATCTACATCCTTGTACCTTAACCCAAGATTTAATGTACCTTGAAGATACCTTAGTAGCTGCTTAGTTGCTACCATGTGATTTTTTTTTGGTTCACACATGAACTAACTGAGTGCGCATTAACTACATAACAAATGTCTAGCCTCGTATTTACTAAGTACAAATTAGAGATCCAATAATTTTCCTGTAGAGACTAGGATCTGTAGGGTCTGAACTTGATGTTACTTCTTTTAGTTTGAGTAAATTTATTTCCATGGGGGTGGACATAGGCTTGCAATCCATCATTTCGAATCTCTTTAGAATGTCTAAAGTATATTTTCCTTGGTTTAGAAGGATCTCATTTGCATGTTTCCAAACTTCTAGGCCTAGGAAGTTGTTGGTTGTATTTCCAGTTGTAGTCTTCCCTATAAAATTTTGAAGTTTCCTGTCACTCCTATGCTCAAAAAGTTGAAAGTCATGGTCAAAATTGCTTATATACCTCTGCAAATAAATGTTTTAGCTCAAAACCTAGTTGAAAATGCTAAAAATCCTAAGCCCCAGGGTTATTTCTATTTGAAAAATGCAAAAGTCCCTAATTTATCGGTTGAGTGTCTATTTTGAAGTTACTTTTTCACACTTAAGTCCTGATAATAGGTCATGTGCTTTTATGTTGGTCTCTTACTCTCTTTATGTTATGATAATATTCCATATGGTTATGAGACTCAGTGAATTGCCTTTTTTGTGCTATCTCTTAATGAAAAGGAATATGCTTCAATGATTACGAGACTTGGTGCAGATCGTCCATCTAATGAAAGATCTAACGGTGGTCGGGATATCTCCTAATAAACTCTACGGTTAGTAAATCATTCAGTGACATTGATTTTTCCTTGGTTGCCAGGTATCTAAAACAAGATAGTGTTAAACATGGTTCAAAAGCAATGTAGTCGCTAGATCTAAGAATAAAAGATGAGTTAAGAAAAAGGTTGCAAGACTTGGAAACAACTATTAGATGTTAGAATAGTCCCAAAGGATAACTGAGAGGGGGAGGGGGTGAATCAGTTATCAGTATCTTCAGTTCTTTTACTTCCTTAACTTCAGAATATAACAAAGTAAATTCTTAATCAGATAACACAGTACACAACACACAATTTGATTACATGGAAACCAAATGGTAAAAACCATGGTGGGAATTAGCACCCACAGTAAACTATACTTGTTTATAGTAATCCCTATTATAAGATATTTCAAACATGTTAGGAGTTGTACATTACAATGCAATAATTATAGTGACCTGGTTAAGGGTCAGACCTTGTTAGGAGTCTTTTACAAATAACCCTATTAGGGGTGGTGGACTCACTGTCCAAAAGCTCACTGCTTGATGGTGAAGGCTACAACCTTCTGTTTAACATATATGCACTATATCTGATGATGAACTATAGAGTAGACCTGTTGTCTTGATTATTTCTAGTGTATTACAATATTTCACTTCTTCTTCACATAGAATCTTGATGAATGAACCACATCTTATCTTCTGCTCTGTACATCTTCTGTCTCTTTTCATATCATTCACACTTAGCATTCACAATTGAAAAGCTATAAGTATCTTCTCCAAATTAGAAGGTCATGTCAGCTCTTAGAAACACTTCAAAAACATCTTAGTCAGCTTAACTAAGCACACAAGCAATATTAAGTCTGCGCAAGTCAAACTGAACAGACGCAACGCTTCACTGAGTCGGCTCCACCAAATCAACTCAAACAACATGATATTGATGTAATATGATAGGCACATTTAACCAAAGATAGTTAACTCATAAATAACAATGAATATACACACGTATATCCTGAAGATAGGTGCAACTCAAGAAACACGTTATATACGTCGGCCCTAAACTGTTACACCTCCAGAAATGTAATTGCCAATAACAGAATTGCATAAATTTACTGAAACATCATATCTGGGTCTGCATGTATGAACATAACATAATAAACATGTCAAAAACATGTTTCTATCAACGCAAGTCTTCACATCATCATTCTGATAAGTACATACAGAATTACTACTGTGTATTATATGTTGTCATCAATGACAAACATACAATCAATCAACTGCTCAGAATCAAATTTCCAACAATCTCCCCCTTTTACATTGATGGCAACATATGATATCAAAAATATCCTCTGTTCATGGTGTCCTCTTTCTTTTACAATCTTCTCAATATCCTCATCAAAAGATTTCTCTAAACTATTGCAGTTCCTTTGTCTGTGTTTTTGTTCCATGTATATACTCCCCCTTACTATATACTCCCCCTTATTATATACTCCCCCTTTGACATCAATGGAAAAGGTCACCATAGATCTATAGGTACAGGTACTACTCCAGAAGTAGAGTAGTCAACCATTCATCAGTCACTTAATGACTGATGTTCTTGCTGCTTCTTCTAAACAGACTCAGGAGAAGGAATTACTCCCAACTTCTCCCTGAGATACTCAAAAGTATCCTTTGACAAGGGCTTTGTGAAAATATCTGCAAATTGTTCTTTGGTGCTCACATAGTCCAATTTAACTTCTTTTTCTGCAACCTTTTCTCTTAAGAAATGGTACTTGATCTCTATGTGTTTTGTCTTTGCGTGCATCACAGGGTTCCTAGACATATTGATAGTGCTAGTATTGTCACAATGAATAACAATAGGATAATCAACCTGAATGCCAAAGTCTTTAACCATATGCTTGATCCAAACCATGGTTGAACAATTAAGTGCTGCTGCAACATATTCAGCTTCTACTATTGACTGAGAAATATAGTTCGGCTTCTTGCTTATCCAAGAAACCAACCTATTTCCAAGAAATACTGCTCCTCCTGAAGTGCTCTTCCTGTCATCAATACAACTTTCCCAATCTGCATCTGTATACACATGAAGTTGTACATTCTCTGATTTTGGATATTATAAACCATAGTCTATAGTTCCCTTTAGATATCAAAATATCCTCTTGATTGCCATTAGGTGATTTTGCTTGGGTTTAGCTGCAAATCTTCCAACAATGCCAACTACATTAGATATGTCAGGTCTAGATTGAGTTAGATAAATGCGTTTACCAATCATAGATTTGTACAATGTCTTATCAACTGCTGTAGAGTCATCATCTTTTGAAAGCTTTCTTCCTATTATCATGGGAGTGCATACTGGCTTACAATCATCCATCTGAAAAGTCTTCAGTATTTCCTTCACATATTTAAACTGATTAATGAATATACCTTTATCTGTTTGCTTTACATTCAGCCCCAAAAAGTATTTTATAGGACCAATCATACTCATTTCAAATTCATTCTGCATTTCTTTTACAAATGCTTTACTGAGCTTTTCATTACCCCCAAAGATAATGTCATCAACAAATATAGCAACTAACAATAATCCATCAGGTGTTTCTCTTGTGAATAGGTTATAATCTGCTGCTCCTTTCTTGAATCCAATCTTGGTAAGATAACCATCAAGTCTCTCATACCAAGCTCTTGGGGCCTTTTTAAGACCATAGAGTGCTTTCTTCAATCTGCATACCATGTCTGGTTTATCTGAGAGTTTAAATTCTTTAGGCTGTTCTATGTAAACTTTTTCATTCAAGTCACCATTCAAAAAAGCTTATTTTACATCCATTTGATAAACTTTAAAGTCTTTGAATGTTGCGTATGCCAAGAAAAACTTAATGGATTCCAGTATGCTCACAGGGGAAAATATATCAGTGTAGTCTATTTCTTCTCTCTGCGCATATCCTTTACATACCAATCTTGCTTTATTTCTTACTGTTGTACCATCTTCATTCATCTTGTTTCTGAAAACCCTTGTTTGTTCTAATCACATTTTTGTCATTGGGTCTATGGACTAATTCCCATGTGTCATTTTTGATTATCTGATCTAATTCTTCTTTGATTGCATTCTTCCAATCATAATCATTACAAGCATCGTCAACACTTAAAGGTTCAATATGTGAAAGTAAACATACCTCTTCATCCATTGCTAGACCTTTTGCTTTTGACCTAGTCAAAACACTACAGCTTTGATCTCCAATGATATCATCTTTAGAGTGATATCTAGATGTGAATTTTGGAACCTTAGGTGTGTCTTCTTCTTCTGTAATTTGTGATTCTTCTCTGCTTGATTCAGGTTCATTGCATGAGACATCAATGCAATCAAACATTTCTTCAATAACATTATCTTTTCTGCTAGGCTTGGGTTCATCCTCAATCATAGGTGCATATTCATAGTATCTTTCTTGAACCATAAACTTCTCATCAATTTTTACATGAGTACTTTCAATTATCTTTTTCAATCTTAAATTGAAACATCTATA
>MU227135.1:225207-291046 GCA_018584345.1 Thuja plicata
TTTAGAATACAACAAAGTAAATGCTTAATTAGATAACACAGTACTCAACACATAATTTGATTACGGGGAAACCAAATGGTAAAAACCCCGGTGGGAATTAGCACCCACAATAAACTATACTTGTTTGTAGTAATCCCCGTTAGAAGATATTTCAACCCTATTAGGAGTTGTACATTACAATGCAATAAGCATAGTGACCTGGTTAAGGGTCAGACCCTATTAGGAGTCTTTTACAAATAACCCTGTTATGGGTGGTGGACACACTATCCAAAATCTCACTTCTTGATGGTGAATGCTACAACCTTCTAAATAATAGATATGCACTATGTTTGATGATGAACTGTAGAGTAGACCTGCTATCTTGATCAGTTCCATTATATTACAATCTTTGACTTCTTCTTCACATAGACTCTTGATGAATGAACCAACTCTGATAATCTGCTCTTTATATCTTTCCTCTCTTTTTGTATCATTCACACTTAGTGTTCACAAACAAACTACTATAAGTATCTTCTCCAAATTAGAAGGTCATGTCAGCTCTTAGAAACACTTCAACAACACCTTAGTTAGCTTAACTAAGCACACAAACAAAATTAAGTCTGCGCAAGTCAAACTGAACAGACGCGACGCTTCATTGAGTCAGCTTCACCAAATAAACTCAAACAATATGATCTTGATGTAATATGATAGGCACATTTAACCAAAGATATTTAACTCATAAATAACCATGAATATACACACGCATATCTTGAAGATAGGCGCAACTCAAGAAACATGTTATATACATCGACCCTAAACTGTTACACATCTAGAACTGTAACTGCCAATAGAAAAATTACATAACTTTACTGAAACATCATATCTAGGTCTGCGTGTATGAACATAACATGATATAAATGTCAAAAACATGTATCTATCTACGCAAGTCTTCACATCATCATTCTGGTAAGCACATATAGAATTACTACTATGTATTATATGTTGTCATCAATGACAAACATACAATCAATCAACTTCTCAGAATCAAATCTCCAACAATCCCCCCTTTGACATTGATGGAAACATATGATATCAAAAACATCCTCTATTCATGGTGTCCTCTTTCTTTTACAATCTTCTCAATGTCCTCATCAAAGATTTCTCTAAACTGCCGCAGTTCTTATGACTATGTTTTTGTTCTATGTATATACTCCCCTAGAGTATATGCTCCCCCTTAGTACATACTCCCCCTAACTATATAATCCCCCTTTGACATCAATGGAAAAGGGTGCCATAGATCTTTAGGCATAGATACTACTCCAGAAGTAGAGTATTCGACCATTCATCACTCACTTAATGACTTATGTTCTTGCTGCTTCTTCTAAACAGACTTAGGAGAGGGATTGAATCCCAACTTCTCCCTGAGGTACTCAAAAGTGTCTTTAGATAAGGGCTTTGTGAAAATATCTAAAAATTGTTCTTTGGTGCTCACATATTCCAATTTAACTTCTTTGTCTAGAACCTTTTCTCTTAAGAAATGGTACTTAATCTCTATGTGTTTTGTCTTTGCGGGCATCACAGGGTTCTTAGACATGTTGATAGTGCTAGTATTATCACAGTGAATAACAATAGGATAATCAACCTAAATGCCAAAGTCTTTAACCATCTACTTGATCCAAACCATGGTTGAAAAATTCAGTGCTGTTGTAACATATTCAACTTCTGTTGTTGACTGAGAAATACAGTTCTGCTTCTTGCTTATCCAAGATACCAACCTGTTTCCAAGAAATACTGCTCCTCTTGAAGTGCTCTTCCTTTCATCAATACAACGTGCCCAATCTGCATCAGTATACACATGAAGTTGTACATTCTCTGATTTTGGATACCATAAACCATAGTCTATAGTTCCCTTTGGATATCTAAATATCCTCTTGATTTCCATTAGGTGATTTAGCTTGGGTTCAGCTGCAAATCTTCCAACAATGCCAACTGCATTAGATATGTCAGGTCTAGATTGAGTTAGATAAATGAGTTTACCAATCATAGATTTGTACAATGTCTTATTAACTACTGTGGAATCATCATCTTTTGAAAGCTTGCTTCATGTTATCATGGGAGTGCATACTGGCTTACAGTCATCCATCTAAAAGGTCTTCAGTATTTCTTTCACATATTTTGAATGATTAATGAATATACCTTTATCTGTTTGTTTCACATTCAGTCCCAAAAAGTATTTTATAGGACCAATCATACTCATTTCAAATTCATTCTACATTTCTTTTGCAAATGCTTTACTGAGCTTGTCATTACCCCCAAAGATAATGTCATCAACAAATATGGCAACTAATAATAATCCATCAGGTGTTTGTCTTGTGAATAGGCTATAATCTACTACTCCTTTCTTGAATCCAATCTTGGTAAGATAACCATCAAGTCTCTCATACCAAGCTCTTGGGGCCTGTTTAAGACCATAAAGTGCCTTCTTCAATCTGCATACCATGTCTGGTTCAACTAAAAGATTAAATCCTTTAGGCTGTTCTATGTAAACTTCTTCATTCAAGTCACCATACAAAAAAGCTGATTTTACATCCATTTGATAAACTTTAAAGTCTTTGAATGTTGCGTATGCCAAAAGAAACTTAATGGCTTCCAGTCTGCTCATAGGGGCAAATTTATCAGTGTAGTCTATTCCTTCTCTCTACGCATATCCTTTACATACTAATCTTGCTTTGTTTCTTACTACTATACCATCTTCATTCATCTTGTTTCTGAATACCCACTTTGTTCGAATCACATTTTTGTCACTGGGTCTAGGGACCAATTCCCATGTATCATTTTTGATTATCTGATCTAATTCTTCTTTAATTGCATTCTTCCAATCAGAATCATTACAAGCATCTTCAACACTTAAAGGTTCAATCTGTGAAAGTAAACATACCTCTTCATCCATTGCTAGACTTTTTGCTTTGGATCTGGTCAAAATGTTGTTGCTCTGATCTCCAATGATATCATCTTTAGAGTGGTATCTAGATGTGAATTTTGGAACCTTAGGTGTTTCTTCTTCTTCTTCTGTAATCTGTGATTCTTCTCTGCTTGATTCAGGGTCATTGCATGAGACATCAATGCAATCAAACATCTCTTCAATATCAGTATCTTTGCTGCTAGGCCTGGGTTCATCTTCAATCATAGGTGCATATTCATAGTATCTTTCTTGAACCATAAACTTCTCATCAATTTTTACATGAGTACTTTCAATTATATTTTTCAATCTCAAATTGAAACATCTATATGCTTTGCTTTTTGTGCAGTAACCAAGGAAAATACCTTCATCACTTCTAGCATCAAACTTACCAACACCATCATCTCTCTTGATGTAGCACTTGTTTCCAAAGATTCTAAAATATTTTACTATAGGTACACTTCCAAACCAAAGTTCATAGGGTTTCTTATCTACACCTGGCCTCAGTTGAGTTCTGTTGATAGTATAGACTATTGTGTTCACTGCATCTCTCCAGTAGGTGTGTGCAACATTTCCTTCAATCATCATAGTACGCGCTGTATCAACTATTATTCTATTCCTCCTTTCTGATATCTCATTCTGTTGAGGGGTTCTAGGTGCACTCAACTGTCTTTTTATTCCATGTTCTTCACAATAGTCATAAAACTGATTAGAGGCGAACACTGCTCCTCTATCTGATCTCAGACATTTCAATTTTAATCTGGATTCATTCTCAACCTTAGCTTTGAATATTTTGAACTTTTCAAAGGCTTCAGATTTCTCCATTAAAAAATGCAACCCACATCATTCTAGAAAAATCATCAACAAACAAAATGAAATACCTTTCTCCGTAGTATGATCTTGTTTGGGTAGGAGCACACAAATCTGTATGCACTAGGTCCAATTTGTTCTCAGCTGAGTTCTGCTTGCTTCAGAAGGAACTCCTTACATGCTTTCCCATAACACATTCCCTGCATATTGTGTCAACTGGTCTTGCAATACTAGGAAGGTCTCTAACTACCTAAACATTGCTGATCTTTACTATATTATCAAAATTGATATGACAAAGTCTCTTGTGCCATAACCAACTGTCATCCACCTTTGCAAGAAAATAACTTACATCAGAATTGAGCTAAGAAACATTACCTTTTGTTTTGGATCCTGATGCAATAATGTCTCCATCCTTGTTGTTAATGATGCACTTGTTGTCTTTGAACTCCAAATGATAGCCTTTGTCAAGTAGTTGTCCAACACTTAGCAAGTTATGATGTAATCTATCAACATATAGAACATCATATGTCTTGTTCTTTCCATCCAAAGTGATAGAACCTCTGCCTATGATAGGTTTGGGACTGTTGTCTCCAAATCAAACCATACCAACTTTGTATTTATCTAGATGAACGAATCTATCTTTGTCACATGTCATATGATGAGAGCATCCATTGTCAATGATCCAATTAGTTCTGATGTCTGCTTTGGAAATTAGGGCTAGCTCTTGTTCTTTCTTTTCATCTGCAATGTCCATTTCCTCAAGCAACCTTTCCATGTCTTTAAGGCCAACGAATCCAATTTCATCTTCTCCTGAATCTTCATCAGTTACACCTTCTTCAGCATGATAACATTCCTTCTTATATTTGGGTTTGTAATCAGATTTGAACTTCTTGAGTCTTGTGGGACACTTAGATGCAAAGTGACCAATCTTGTTACATGAAATACATTTGAATGGAAGTTGTCCTTCATATTTTCCTTTTCCTTTCTTTTCTCTTATAGAAATCATAGAAATGATTTATTCAAGTTCTTCATCAATGTATTCTTTCTCATTATGACTGGAAATGTGTAAGGATTTCTTACCATGGACTGGGGATTTTAAAGTTGTTTCACTTTTACGTTCAGTCTTCAATCTTGATATCTCAAATGCAGAGATTTTGCTGATCAAAGTCTCTCTTTTGAAATATTGTGAGAATTGCATGATTTCCTCTAGAATACTGATCCTGTTTTCATAATATGATGTTAAAGTTGTTAGCAACTTGTCCAATATATCTTCTTCTGATATTTCTCCACCATTGTTTCTGATTCCAGAGACTGCTTCATTTATTCTTTGATTGTATGCTCTAATGTTCTCTTCAAGTAACATCTCAAGACTGTTGTATTTATTTTTCCATGTCTTCCTGTGTGCATTCTTTTCTTGAATATCTCCTTCAAACATATCTTCTAAATACTTCCATATGGTATATGCTCTATCAATTTTCTTGATCTCAAAAAATTCACTGTTGGATAAGGCATTTATTAGGGCTTCTTTAGCAATTGCATTATTGGTAAATGTTTCCTTTTTTCTATTAGTAGCATCATCCTTTGCAAGGTCTTTCAGAGATGGAATTACAACTTCTTGTGTGGCAATTTCAAAGATCTCAAAGCCAACACATTGTAGATGTGTTATCATTTTTTTTTTCCAATCTAGATAATTTTCTCCATCAAACTTAGGGCTTTCTTTTCTGAAGTAAGACATCTGATCTACCTGAAGCTATTAGGCTTCTTCTCCAAGGCACTTGGCTCTGATACCAATTGTTAGAATAGTCCCAAAGGATAACTGAGAGGGGGGGGTAAATCAGTTATCAGTAACTTAAGTTCTTTTACTTCCTTAACTTCTGAATACAATAAAGTAAATGCTTAATCAGATAACACAGTACACAACACACAATTTGATTATGGGGAAACCAAATAGTAAAAAATCCGGTGGGAATTAGCACCCACAATAAAATATACTTGTTTATAGTAATCCCTATTAGAAGATATTTCAACCCTGTTACGAGTTGTACATTGTAATGCAATAAGTATAGTGACCTGTTGAAGGGTCAGACCCTGTTAGGAGTCTTTTACAAATAACCCTATTAGGGGTGGTGGAATCATTGTCGAAAAGCTCACTGCTTGATGGTGAAGGCTACAACCTTCTGTATAAAAAATATGCACTATATCTGATGATGAACTATAGAGTAGACCTGTTGTCTTGATTAGTTCCAGTGTATTACAATCTTTCACTTCTTCTTCACATAGAATCTTGATGAATGAACCACATCTTATCTTCTGCTCTGTACATCTTCTATCTCTTTTCATATCATTCACACTTAGCATTCACAAACGAATAGCTATAAGTATCTTCTCCAAATTAGAAGGTCATGTCGGCTCTTAGAAACACTTCAACAACATCTTAGTCAGCTTAACTAAGCACACAAGCAATATTAAGTCTGCGCAAGTCAAACTGAACAGACGCGACGCTTCACTGAGTCAGCTCCACCAAATCAACTCAAACAACACGATCTTGATGTAATATGATAGGCACATTTAACCAAAGATATTTAACACATAACTAAACATGAATATACACATGCATATCCTAAAGATAGGTGCAACTCAAGAAACATGTTATATATGTCGGCCCTAAACAGTTACACATCCAGAACTGTAACTGCCAATAACAAAATTATATAACTTTACTGAAACATCATATCTGGGTCTGCGTGTATGAACATAACATGATATACATGTTAACAACATGTATCTATCCATGCAAGTCTTCACATCATCATTCTGATAAGAACGTACATAATTACTACTGTGTATTATATGTTGTCATCAATGACAAACATACAATCAATCAACTACTCAGAATCAAATCTCCAACATTAGATCAAGGTAAGATCCAATGGATGGTGCAAAGTCTCTTTAGCATTTGAAAATTCAACAGTTATTCGGTGATCAAGAGACAAGGAATAACATTGAGACACATGGCTAAATATGATAAAGATTAAAGGTATAGTCGCGTGGTCTCTGATTAAATTTTAATACAATAAAATTATTTCACGATTATGAGACAAAGAGTGTTGTCGCCAGGTCTCAAGATGATTTAGGGTTTACATGAAATATTAAGAGACTTAGTGGGAGCCATTAGATGTTGTCAGATTGAAGATCAATGATTGTCAGGTAATCCCTAAATAAGATGGCCAAGTGTATTTTCTTCCAGCGACTAAGAGACAGAAGGAAATAAAGGTTACATTATGCTTTAGTCACTAGGTCTCAAGACATATTAGGGTTTGGTATAAATATTATGAGACTTAGTATTGGCTGTTAGATGCTGAGATAAGAAAGATCAATGGTAGTTGGGGAGTCTCTTGATGGATTTGATAAAATGAAATTTTTTAAGTAACAATGAGACAGGTTTTAAGTCGCGTAGTCTCCAAAAGGAATTAATCTGTAAAAAAGAAAAGATATTAAAAGCTTATGTCGCGAAGTCTCAGAATAATTTAGGGTTATACAAAAAGATTACAAGACTTGGAAAAGGGTGTCAGATTAAAAGGAAATCAATGGTGATCGCGTAGTCTTAGAATAAAGCCAGAGTAAAGGAAATCTCTCAGTGACTTAGCTTTTCCACAATCACGTGGTCGCAAGAAGGTAGTCAGGATTTGAACTAAAGTTAATAATGTTTTGTGTCGCCAAGTCTCAAAAAGTGATCACAGTTAAATATTTTTCTCAGTGACATAGAGATAATTTGTAGTCGCGAGGTCGCTAATAGGGAAAAGTGAAAGTTAAGGCATGGCAAAAATTAATACAGTTGCTGACACATCAAAATTGAAAATTCATCACCCAATGAGGATTGAAAGAAGTAATGACAGCTTGGAAAGGTAGCTGAGGTGTTTGAGGATCAACCAATCAGATCAGAATTGACCTCTTGTCAAATTTAATAAGGATTTTTCATAAATTTTGCACTCATTTGAACTTGATTTTCTGTCATAATCAGAGGCTACGGCTATGAGAAAGTATTGATGTCACAGTAGGTTGAATTAAAGGCAGAAGTGATAGGATTACCCAATTATGAGCTGCATACCTCGATCATTTTACCTTAAATAGGTGTTGTTGCACTTCATTTTCATTTACATTGCTTTCAAAATCTAGAACAAAAAAATTGCCAAGTTATCAGTGTCTAAAAAAAGAGAGTTGCCATCTTTTAAAAGGTCAAGAAATTAAGGTTTCCAATTCAAAATTCAGGGAAATTGGTTGGTTTTCAGAGCCTTTGCTTGTTTTCAACGCATTACAGTTTAGAAGTAAGGGTTTCTAGTGAGAATATTTGTTTCAATATCGGTCAAAAGCGTGTGATAAAATCAAGCAGCCAGGATGAGTAGAGCAATGAGTGTAGGTTCCACTAGTGGGAAAAGTGAAGAAATGGATGATGAGGCTAAGGGGAAAAGGAATTTTTTAGATGAATTTTTGACATTACTGCCAGGATCAACATAGAATAAGAAGTTGAAGGATGATATCCTGAGTAATGACCTAGCCTATATCTGAGATGCCAAAACTCCAGGTTCATCAGGTTACTCTCTCTTTAATTATTTTTATAAAATTGTGATGAAGTTGTACCTGTTTCAAACCCTTGGACATGTGGTTAGCTAAGTTAGTTGTGCCTGATGTATTCTTATACACTGATCTTGTTCTATCCTAAGAAAATAATTATGATGTGATTTCTAAGACAATTAAGAAGAGTGATGGCACTACACTAGTAGCCTTAAACAAAAATTAATTTATGAAAGCCTTCAACCTCTACTACCCTATGTCAACAGAGATTGACCTGAAGAAATAGGAAGATAGGTATGAAAAATAGACTGGGGTGGTTAAAATTTTAATAGAAAGGCATATTCCTAGATAGAATAAGAATTATATTTCCCCCATGCCAGGACTTGCACCTTATTCTTATAAGGATTTGAATCATTATATCAAGTACATTGCTTTTGCACTTTGTAGAGTATTAGGGAGGGACGGGGATACAGAGAGGATCACTACAGATATCCTAATGATTGTCTTAAACTTGCAGGATGTCCATGCCAGCACCACCTATTATTATATTCAGTATGTAATTGATAGAATGCATGAGGGATTTGTGGCCATCCAGAATAAAGAAAAGGATCCTAAGGTTTTGCATTACTCTATCCTGATGCATTTGATAATTTATTACAATTACCCCATGATGGATTTAAATAATTTGAGGCCACAAAGAGTTTACTAGGGTTAGCCCAACCTTATTCAATTTTGGTTAAGGATTTGGAATTACACTGCTAAGGATTGTGAGTTCTGTGCATTTGAGAACTGGATAGTTTATCCATTACTGCAATGTCTAGGAGTAAATAAAACTAGATTACCAACCAAGATACTGTAATTGTTGAGGCCTTGTGAGTATGTAGAAAAGTGGCCTGGAGATCACAACTGGGGTGATTTCTACTTGGAGAAGAATTTTACTATGATTAGAGTATATGGATGTTCATATCCACCACACATACTTCCATTCCATGTTCCTGCCAGAATTGCAGCAATGGATTTTATTTGGCATCTCATGTTAATAGATAAGGATCATCTGGCTCCTCATAGGAAAGGGACATTCATTCCCAGCCAATTAAAAGTATATCAATTTAATATTGGTAAGAGAGTCATAGATTTGGTAAACAATTGGCTAATCCATTATAGGATGAATATGGCATTATATAGATACACTGATACAGAGGGATTTGTTGCAAGTGCCAAGAAGCTTCTAACCCCAACCATTCCTTATACTTATGAGCATGAACAGTGCATGGAAGAGGATGTCATAAGGAACATTATTGAGGATGAAGAAGTGATTCGAAGAGTAGATAAAATTAAAGAATTAATGGACTTAGAAAGGCAGGTAAAGAGGAAAGGATTGTATTTTGGGGGGTTCTTCCCTGATCTACCTTATTTAAAAAGGCTAGAGGCCATGATCAATTCTCATACCTTCATGTGCAATCAATTAGAGGATGCATTAGTAGTTCCGTAGAAGGGGAAAGAAGAGCACTCTGAATCGACTTATGATGATGATAGTGATGAAGAATACCCCTTGCCCATTTCCCCTCAAATCAATCAAGCAGTTGTAGAAGAACAAGTTGCTGAGGGAGAAAAAATTATTGACCTAACAAAGGTCCTATAAATTGAGGTTACCAATGAGCCTCCTTTCAAAAAGAAAAGAGTTGAACTTGGAGGGAATTCCCAGGAAAAAAACTATGGAATTCCCAGGAAAAAAACTATGGAATTCCCAGGAAAAAAACTATGTGAGAAGAGAGAAGAAAAAAGATAAAGTCAGTGCTCTTATTCCTAGAAATAGGCCATATGACCATCAGTTGAGAAAGGAGATCATAAAAGGCAAAAAGTTGCAACAGGATGAAGAGGAAAATGTTGAGTTACCGCTTAGAACATGCATTGATGAAAGGTTAATTCATTAGCAATAATTCCTTGATGATGACAATTTCATCAAAACCAAAGAATTCAAAGACTTCCTTAGATGGAATAAGAAACAAAAAGTAGGCAAACAACTACAGTTGGATGGAGGAGAGCCAGTAACAGCTGAAGCCTTACAGCCTATACAGGATTATGATCCTGAAATAGAGAAAATTACTCCAGAGGAAGCAAGGAAATTGTCAAATCCAATGTGATGTTACTTGTTGAAGGCTGGGATTTAGCCTCAACATTTATAATCTATCAAAAAACAAAGAAACCTAACTTAAAACTATCATCAGAAGTGCAGGTTGGAGAACTGATCAGAGGATTTGGCTATAACCCAAATTCCCAGGGTATTGCAATGTGGAGCCTAGCTCCTAAGGATAAAAAACCAGCCTTGTTAAATATTTAGGAAATCATGGTGGGTAGTCAAATGGTATCGTCTGTTAATAATACAAATGACATGGAGATTTTACAGGTGTTGTCATATTTTTCCCAATTGAATGTAGCTAAAACTAAACAACTATCACAAAGGTATGACACCCTGGTAGAAGAGACCAATGCTATTGTAATGGATAGGGAGCTATGTTACATTTAAATTCATGCTTTGGAGAAAGCAATTACAGATTTGACTCAGCAAATGATGGATAAACCTAAGGTTACCCCTGCATCACCAAAGGAGGTTACCCATGCAGAGGTCCAAATAGAGACAGCAGGGGAGAGTGCTGAAATAGAGGAACAGATCATGGAGCACAATGAGATTGTCCTAGGATAATTAATGAGTATCTTTTAGCATAGGATTGATATATTAAAGGATAAAATTGATCTCATTTTAAATTCATATAATAAGCTTCCTATTTTGCATGTTGACGTAACATATTTTATTTCTATCTTAAACCCCTACTTTGGAACATGGTCTAGCAGGACTCAATTGTTTGAGAGGTTGGCATCTTTTAAACCACATAGGAAGGATCTTCCATAGATAGTCACAGAGGTAGGTGAAGAAATTGAGAAGATAAATATGGCTTTGCCTTTCTTCAAGGGAAAATTAAATCAAATTGAGGCTAGAATAAATCTCTTTGAATAAAATTTCAACAGATTCATTCCTCCGATCAAGGGAGAAGATAATCAGATAAAGGCCTTAGAGACCTGGAAAGTAGAGTTTGACAGCAAACTGCCTAAGAGAGAGGCATTTATTACTGACAGTGTAGAGCTAGACATGGAATGTTATAATAAGATTTTGGATGAAGCCTTTAAGGCTGAGACTGACATCAACAAATCTCTAAAAAATGTCAAGAGAAAAATAGATGCTCAGTGGAATAGGAAAAAAGTACAAATTGAGAGAATTAAGAGCTTTAATTGGTCTGTTGAAGATGATGTAGCAGCATGGGATGTACTAACAAAGCCTAAAAAGAAGAAAGTTGCTGCAATGGAAATTGATATCATTGATGAAGAGTAGAGAAACACTTTGCGCCTGCTCTTTGAGCACGGGAAAGTTAGTCATCTTAAAGATAATTGTAGGTTAGCCTAATAATGGCAGTCACTTAATCTCATCACAAATATTAGATACTATCCTGAACACATACAAACAAAGGCACCAAAGATCACAAGAAGACAAAGAAGCAAATCAGATTTCATTATTCATTTTTTTCCTTCCACCGCTTGGTTCATTCCTGTCTTTTGTTTTTTTTGCATTTTAGGGTTAGGTCTTATAACCATCTAAATCTTGTATCATCCCTACTTCTTAAGTATTCCAAGATGGTTTAATCCTATAAATAGATCATATTGTAATTTTTTGAAAGATGATGAAATATAGTTGCAAGCCAGACTTCTAAATTTTGGTCTGAGTTTTTTGAGCTTTTAGTCTCTATATGTACTGAAGTAGGAATATATAAATAAAATAAAGTGCAGCTCTTATTCTATATTTTAATTGTCTCTTTACTTATTGTGTATGCTCTTTTATGTTTAAATTGTAAGGCACTTTAAACATATCAGTTACAAGGTAGCTGTCTAACTACTTGTAAGTTTCTTTCAAGGAAAGGACTAAGTTTTGTGAGCAGTTTCAGGGAGTATAATAGTATTTGAGGATTTGATACAGCAGTGTGGGAGTAACAAGGTAGTTTGTAAGGCACTTTACCCGAGTTTCATATAGGTTGTAAGGCATCCTATAGTATCTTTATTTATCTTTTTCTGTGGAATTGAATCTATTGACTCTATAGCTCAAGGATAAGGCACTGGTTTATAGTTGGCTAAGTAATTGATCATTATCCAACCAGAATTTGAATTTATCAAATCATTCACATTTCAAAATACATTACATTCAAGTAATTGTTTGTAAGGAATACAATTCAGTTTACTGATTCCTTTTAGAGAGAATCAAATAGGTTATCCTTCCTGAGGTTCATAAGAACTGAAAAGAGATTTAGAAACACAAAGTATGTGTGCACTCTGTAAAGAGATTTGTACAAATATGGTTATGTCTACTCTGTTAGGATATTTTGGGGTCTATTAAAATTGTTAGAGAGTAACAAAATTGTGATTTGAACAAATTACAATCTCACTATTGTGAATACAGATCCTTTAAGTGCATGTAAAATGTATCACCTTACTGTGAATGATAATACCTTCTGCTCTGCTTGGTAGCCTTTCTTCTATTCTAAAAACTGATTACTACAATGTAGTCCTTGTCCTAAAAACCCTTGTGTGATCTCAGATGTCCATAGTATGGTGACTAATTGATCATTTATTAATCAACATACATTAAAAATGAAATCTTTACATTATATATCAAACTTTATGACCTAATTAGGGTTTTACATTATCATTTATAACCTAAGATCAATGGTGTACACAATTTACATTGATCATTTAAACATAGGAGATATAAACAATTAATGTTGTAAATATGTAATTAATGTTCTCCTCGATCATTGTAAACCGTTATCTAGGTTGGCAAATTTTTTTTACCTTGATTGATCTGCCATAACAAACTTTTATGTGACCACTGGTCTGCTCGATAAATATTATCTCTCAGTGCTTGGTGTTCTCTTTGTGTCTCTGTTATACTATGTAACTTGTTATAGACTGATACTTGGTAAATTCTATTTTCTCGGTGATTGTTGCACTCAGTTAACTCTGTGCGTGATCAATGCACTCGATTAACTCTACACTTTTGTGATCATACTGACTAGTCTGTCTGTGACTCTATTACCGATTGGCTAATTGAATGCTTGAATACTAATGACAATCTTCAAAGCTCATTTTGAGTAACATTCTCCCCCTTTGGCATTAGTATCAAAAACTTGTATATGTAGATGTATTATACACACAACAACTTATACATAGTTATTGTACATAGTGACTCCCCCTTTGTACATGCTCAGTATATATATATGTTCCCCCTATATACATATGTACATATATTTCCCCCTTTTTTGAAAATAATGGCAAAAAGTATAAACTTTCAACTTGTCAAAAATGTTAGGATGGGCCTTCTAGAGATTTTCCATTAACTTTTCCCATTCCTCCTTTATATGCTCTAGGGTCAAAATCTCTAGGTTCAGTTGAGCATGCATATGATATATGCTTTCAATAACTAACATTTCAAGGGTGGAAATCAAGTTCCTTTCCTTTGTCACATGCTCCTGCATCATAACTAAATGTGGTAGTAACATAGCTTGTAGCTCGATTACCTATTCTCTAATTTTGTCCTCGTCCTTCTTCAAATCTATTTTCAATTGCTGGGTTTGTAGAACCTTGGTGTAATGCATCTGCAATGCATGTGGCTTGGTTGAAATAATCCTAGCACTATATTTTATATCACAATCAGGAATGTCAATGATCTCATCAAGTATCACGGGACCCTTTCTCCCTTTCTTCCTTTTCTTCTTCTTCTCTTTTGTACTCGATGAAGGAGATAATGTTAATGCTAATTGAGCCTTTTTCTCAGTTTCTTTCTTTGTTGGCTCGCTCGGTGTGATGACTTGGGAGGGTGCCTTGGTAGCTAACCTAGTGTCAGTAGTAGAAGTATCTACTGTTGATGTTTCTATGTTACCTTCACCTTTTTTTGTTGTATCAGTGGTATCTTTAGGTGCATCACCTTGTGTTGTCCTACCACTATGCTCAGTCTCTTTACCATGTGCATCACCATTGTCTTTAGTTGTGTTTGTAACCTACTTGGGTTTAGTCTTGTGTGCTTCACTCTCTATCTCAATATCTTGTACCAAAATAGGCAACTGGCCTAGTACCATTGCTTAGGAAACCTCTATTGTGTCTTGTTCATATATGGTCTTGGTAGCTCCAATTATGTCATCTTCTTTGGCCTTATCATTAGGATCACCTTCAGTTATATCATTTATTGTGATCTCTAGATGACTTAAATTAGTCAACAGTGCAGGAATACTGTCTAGTACATTATTAACTATTGCATCATCAATATTGATTGGTTCTGTGCTCGTTCGATGTTCCTCAGTTTGACTATAGGTGCAACATCTTTTACTTCCTTGGTTTCCTCTGGTGGAGTGAGCAAATATTTCCAAATCGTGGTGTTCTCTATATCCACTTCCTTCATATTCCTTTGATTAATGTCCAATGTTCTTTCTTTCTTGGGAAATTTCTTGGCATACTGTTGCATAATATCATCAATCTCTTCCACTATGCATTTAGCCTTAAGTAGAGTGAGAGCTTCCTCTCTCATCTATTTATTAGTGTTGAGTGCATACATCCATCTGGCTGATATTTTATCATACAATTCTTGTGGAATGTAAGTAGAAAATTCAATAGGAACACATTTGAAATTTATCATCAAACCTATGATAGCTTCTTCAAGTTTCTACTGATTCTCAGTAGTCAGATTTGCATATGCTTGTACCTCAAGATGAGCTAACCATCTAGTTTTTTTGATTGCCTCTGCAATTTCATCAATAGTCTTCAGTGCCTTATTCTCTACAACCTTAAATTGTTTAGTGTTATTTTCAAAATCATCCTTGTCATCCTTATCCCTTATCAATTTCTTTCTCTATCTCAGTGTTGTGGTCTTCAGTTTCCTTGTCTGATATGTGAATTTCAATGATGGCCTGGTTATCTTTGCAACACCTTTATTTAAAGGTGGTGAATCTATTGTCACCAACTATGATATTTTCCTAGGTGGAGACTCAGTCTTTATGATTTTTCCCTTTTTGGCCTTAGGTACCTCATTTTTTTCTTCATCAGAATTAGTGGCATCAACATCTTCTTCAGGTTCTTCATCTTTACAGATTGAAGTCTGCTCCTCGGTATCTTCAACTGACTTATCTAGTTCTTCATCATTGATATCAAACTTTCTCTTCAAATTTTTAACAATCTTAGTCTTCTTCTTGCTTATCTTCTCAACTTGTAATCCAATTGATATTCTTGTCTTTTCTTCTTCATATGTGCCAAATATCATGGAAAGTTTTTCAATTGGTTCATTTAACAACTTCTCTATAGCATTAGAAGCAATGTCAATGTTGAGTTCATATTCCATCAGAGGTAGCCATGTTGTCCTTGGTTGTACTACTTTGATAAGAGTAGTATCTATGTCAACTACAAAATAGATGTCATCCTTATATTTTTCTACTAACTACATTGGAATCTATGTTCTCTTTACCATCCTATCTTTGAACTTTGTAAAGTATTCATTCATGACAGGTTCAAAGTTTGTCCCCAAATTTGTAATAAAGTCACCTATTTGCAGTGTAATCGGTCGGTTTGTCTTCCATTTAACATCATCGATGGAAGGAAATAAGTTCTATAGGTAGAAGAATGTGCAAAGTAGTATAGAACCAAACTTACAAGTGTTTGATCATTTTGATTGGATAGTTCTCATTTTTTCTTCAAGTTGTCTGCAACAACTCGGCTAGGTCAAGTTCTAAACCTTTCTTTAAAATCTTGTAAGCAATGTCAACAACTCCACACACAACATTGTTCATTCTTCTTGATTGGAAGATCTTGTAACCAATAACATATGCACCAAACCTAAGTTCAGGATCACCGATGGAGTTCATCTTTAGACCTATACCATCCCACTCAGCTCCTATAATTTTTTCAATCTTGGTTCTAGGCAGGTGCCTTAGGGATTTTGATTTGTTAGATGTGGGGTACCATATTTACTGCATGAATCACTTCTTTACTTATCATTTTTTGATTCATCCATCTAGAGCATCCCATCATTTACTCTACTTAATAAAATATAGATCCATTCGGTTCGAAATACCTTTGGGAAATTTAGGGCATTGGTTAACCCTTTGAGCTCTAGATGTTTGTGATCATCTTTGAGTTTTCCATCTATGCAAAGTGACTGGTATGTAGACATGATCTCAAAATCCCCTATTTCACCTATCTTATATTGAATATATGCACACACATCTTGAACTAATAGAACCCTATGCGGTATCAATGAAAATGTGCCTTTATCATCAGGTTGGGCTACAACCTAAGGATGTATCTTTTTGTTCGGGTCTGTGCAAGTGGAGTTCTTGACAAGAATAACCTTTTTATCTTTCTCCATCTTTGCCTTCATAGTTCAAGATAGGGATGCCATTGATTTCAAATTTAGGGATGCAATGAAAGTGCTCAAAATGACTTAGTAAGTGCAAATACACAATGTCTAACCTCTTTTCTGCTCGAAACATACTCAAAATCTCTACAAAATCCATGAAATATTCTGCTGCAAATTTTCTCTCTATTTCTCTTCTCTACTCTGTGATCATTGTGTGAACAAATAAGTTCAAAACCCTTTAAATTATACCAAATAACTTTAGGCAGCACAATAAATGCTCGTCACCAACCACTCGGTGGAAAAATATTATGCTCAATTAATATTGATGATACTTCAACTCGGTGAGTATACCTAATGCTTGATTACCTTAGCAATTCGGTTGTCTCACACATATTCACCGACTGGCATCACTAACTTAGTATATATTAACTGACTCAACTAGATCAAAGTAATCAAAAATATAATACCATAGCGCATATCAATTCATTCTAATTTGGCATTTGTACATTGAATATAGGAACTAATGTAAGATATAGCTTTTCAAAACATAGTTCCATACCTTCTTGTATTTCTCAGGTACAGACAATGGAACCACCTAATCCATCAGATGAGGTGTCACTGACTGTTGTGCTTGTTTCTTCATTATCATTTGATGCTCTTTTCCACATTTGATTTCTGATCCTCATGATTTCTTTTATTATATTTCCATTTCCATAAGTATTTATTCTGTCTGCACAATCTCTACTTAAATGACCAACTTTGTGACAATGTGAACATGTCATTCAAGCATTTGACCAATTCCTAGACTTAGTTCTCCATTGCCTCATGCATTTTTCTTCTATATGTCCATATTTACCACATGTTGTCCAACTAGCCCAAGTGTTATAATCCCATGCATAAGCATTACCTTGTCTTCTTGGTTGATTTACCTTTTCTTGTCCTTTAGGCTTCCATATTTTATTTGAATTATTCCTTCATGCTTGTTATGTATGACCATGCATGTTGCAATTTTGACAATATTTATCCATGTATGGTTTCTTTTGTGGTTTTTTCAACTTGAATCTGCATTCATGTGATTGATCCATGCTTATTACAATTATAGCAATTACTATTGAATTTATGAGTTACTAGAAATACCTTTTGATTTTCTCCTATGGATGTTTGATGTGTGGCCAAGTTTTCCACAGTGATGGAAAGAGGGCTTTTTAGGCTTAGGATTTTAGTATACATTCTTTTTTTCATCTTGATTTTATGTTTCTCCTTGCTCGGTATACCCTAATCCGGTATTGTTGTCCAGTCTTCTTTGATTGTTCAAAAATTCATCCATGTTTTTATTACTTTCTTCAGATCTCTTTATCACTTCATTATATTGTTCTAAAATCTTCAATTCATTTCTCAATTTTTCATTCTCTTCTTTCAATACACCAATGTCTTCTAGTTTTCTAGCAAGCTCAAGATTCACTCGGTTTTCCTCATGACTCATAGCAACTACTTGATTGACGATCTCAAAGTAATGTTCAGTAAGTCTCAATATCTCAAACTCTTTTTCTTGTATCTTTTCATTCATTTGTCTTATGTCATTAACAACCATGTTTCTATCTTGTTCACCTTTCTTTGCATCGTTCAAGATTTCAACCATTCTAACTATTTGTGTATCTTGTCCGATCTATAGTGCTTTCACTTGTTCAGTAAGTTGTTGATTGCTCTTAGATAGCTTTGATATGATTCCTTTAGATGCATCAGATATAGTACTAGATTCAGATCCAGATCTGTCAAATGGGTCATGAATCTCTTCTTCCTGATAATAAGTCTAACGACAACAAAAATCCATTTCCTTTCTCTTAATCAACATCTCCCTGAGTTTCTCTTTAGCTTCTTTGTATTGTTTGACATATATCTGCAACTGTAACTTCTGATTTTCAATAGTTTTATCAAGTGATTAAGCTTTCTAAACAAGAGAAATAGCTCTAATACCAATTTTTGGGATAATAGAAAGGTGCGTACTAAGAGGGGAGGGGTGAATCACTACCCTTAAAAGCTTTCAAAAAAATCTTTGTAACCAAATGTTTTGATATAACTGACTGAGTAGATAAAATTCACCAAACATGTACTGTCACTACTAAAATGTAAATGCATGTAAATTAAACAATACACATACATGAAGTTTAAGTACTCATGATACTAGCATTTTGGTATCGCAGAAAACCCCAGTTAGAAGGTAAAAACTGCGGTGGGGATGAGACCCACAAAACTTCACTTCTACAGTAAATAAAGTAGCCTGTTAAAGCTTACAAAGATTGATCACTTATGATGATCTTGCCCTGTTAGGATTAACAATGAGATTGATTAGATCTACCTCGTGTGAGGATTTAGCAACACAAAGTATGTGCGCACTTTGTTAAGATATTTGTACAGAGATTGTTAAGTCTACTCTATTAGGAGATTTTGGGGTCTATTACAATTGTTAGAGAGTAACATAATTTTGATCTGAAGAAATTACAATCTCACTATTGTGAATACATATCCTTTAAGTGCATGTAAAATGTATCACCTTACTGTGAATTACAATACCTTCTTCTCTTCTTGGTAGCCTTGCTTATGTTCTAAAAACTGATTACTGCAATGTAGTCCTTGTTCTAAAAACCCTTGTGTGATCTCTGATGTCTGTAGTATGGCGGCTACTTGATCATTTCTTAATCAACTATATTTACAATATATATCAAACTTTATGACCTAATTAGGTTTTTACAATATCATCCATAACCTAAGATAAACAATGTACATAATTTACCTTGATCATCTAAATATAGGAGATATAAACAATTAATGTTGTGAATCTATAATTAGTGTTCTCTTCAATCATTGTAAACCATTATCCAGGTCGGAAAAAATTTATTACCTAGATTGATGTGCTATAAAAAACTTTTTATGTGACCGCCAATGTGCTTAGTAAATGTTGTCTCTCGGTGCTCGGTGTTCTCTATGTGTCTCTATTATACTGTATAACTCAGTGTAGACTGTTGCTTGGTAAATTCTATTTTCTTGGTGATCGTTACAATCGGTTACTCTGCACGTGATTAGTGCACTCGGTTAACTCTATACTTTGGTGATCATACTGACTAGTCTGTCTGTGACTCTGTTACCAAATGAGTAATTGAATGCTTGAATACTAAAGACAATCTTCAAAGCTCATTTTGAGTAACAAAAACAACCCCAATAAATCCAAATGTGATCTAATACAATGCCAAATATCTCTCTCCAATCAAACCAAGAGAACACACAATCAAAAAATCACAAAGAGTAATGAATGTCTCCCCAATTACAATCCAATTTCTATTGTGAAAAATCTCAGAAAAGAACCCTCTAAAATTCCAACAACAAACTAAAAAGAGTTTATTTAAAATAATTATTTTATTAATGTTTTACAATTATATTTACCCACTTCAATAAATAAGTATTTATTAATTACATTAATGCATATAAATATTTATTCACCTACTAAATAATAGGGTATTGCTCACAATAATGTACAATCATAGCATAGAAGCAAGAATATTAATTAAATGTATCAAAGTAGGATCAAATCATGAAGGGAAAAATACTATTTTAAAATAATAATAATGATTAAAAAATAAATTCAAAAATGTCTCCTTAAAGCATTAATAACCCATAATAAATTAATCAATAATAAATGCATCATTAATGTTAAATAAATCCATTAAAGACCATCACCCTCAAACCCATACCAAAACAAAGACAAAGATTTGGGTGAATTAGAATTCATCATCATGACAATCTGATAGGGTGACCGAGGACCAAGATCATCCTTAAACAAAAAAAATGACAAGGATAGAACCAATGGGCCTTTGTGATATCTCCCTTTCAACTACCATCGAGGATTATTAAGGTGTGCACTCAAACCTATGAAGCCATTTGGAGCCAATTCTTGGTACCTACACAAGATAATAACATATATAAATATGCACATATATAACATGTCAATCAATATAAATAAGTGAAGGGGGAATTATGGCATCATACATTTTATGGCTCTCACGAATGAATAATACAACATCATAGAAAGAATAAAGTCAAAATAATAACATGAAGCATATCAATATCTTAAGCCATCTTCAATAACATCATCTAAATCATAGGTTAGTCCATAACAACAAATTATTATCATAAAACATAATCACCATAGATCATATTCATAAGGAAACCATAAGTAATGATCCTAGTGATATCAATGTACCCATCATATGCATAGATCATCAAATGACATCATCATCAAGTCCTGAAACATCAAATCATCATGAATAGTCCATCACACACATCAAAGTCCTATAAAGGTCCTCAACACAAAAAAATATTGGAACCACATTAAAGGGTATCACAACCTCCCTTACTCCTTGAGGGGACAAACATGATTTCAAGTCTCATCTTTTCTTTAGGGACAGAAATAGGGTGAAATAAATCATCCCTGAGTGAGAAGCTATTTTGGGATGATTAAAAGCCTCCTACTTCCATTTCCTCCAACCTATGGTAATATGTTATTCACAACACTATAATAAGTCAAATAATGAATGGTAATCTATCTTTGGAGACCATGTGAAAAGCCAAGTTTCAGGATATTTGAGCTTCTCTATTGCCTTGAGGAAATCACTTAAATATTTGATACTCATTATTATGGATCTCAATAAGAATTCATTCCCAAGAAACAACACAAAGAGTGGGAATTCTGCCACATCTTCATAAATTATCTATGAAATATGTGATGGAATCTATGTTCCATTGTATGTTTGAAGAATCCTCTCAGCCGCTAAATGGGACACAAACTCTACAAATACACCTCTACAAGTCCAATCTTAGACACCTATAATAAATAACAAAATTATTTGTATGAATATTTTACATTCATAACTTTAATTGATATGTTGAAATATTATGCTAAATTCCTTTCACCTATTAACTTTATTACTTTTTTTAAATGTCTAAATACCTTGAAAAGGACACCTTCCTTTTTCCAACTAATTCTAGATCCTTATGGTGTTGAAACACTTATTAGCCTTTATGTAGTTATTGAAAATTGATCTTCCAAGAATATGAATAAATGAGATTGAATAGACCCTCAATAATAGTATTATTCTCTAAAAATCATTTTGATTCCATCCTACGATGCATACTATTCAAAATAAACCTTCTTCTCTTGATAATAAATTATCAGTTCTATTAAGGTATATAAAACTAGGAAAGTACCATGACTCAGGGATTGGACATTCGATCGAGCAGCTATCCTCCTTTATAGAAACTCATTTAATTTATCAACCCAGGGACGCATTACTTGAAAAAGGTCAGCAAAGTATATGCACCAAGGATTCTTACTCAGACCACACTATGGCTGTAGCAAATAAATTTCTTTTGAAAGGAAACTATTCTATAGCTACAGGAAATAAATTGCTTTGAAAGGAAACTATTCTAGAGTTTTAAAGAATATTGGAAAGGAAATGTAGAAGTGAAAGTGCTTGAAGGAAACTACAACTTGAAAACACAAAGACTTGAGAGCACAATTATAATGCTTCAACAACTCTGCCTCTTTGGCTGCACGAAGTGTTGGACTATCCTGCGGTTTTGGCTACAGAAACTATATTAACACCAAAATTACAATACCAATATGCAGGAAACTTAAACTATATGCAAATGATCCTATCTAGCTAACACAGATTCAATTATAATGAACTGTAGATTTAAAAATTCATTTTATATTTATCAAAAACATATTACAAAATTCAATTGTAAAGCAATAGAATGTAAACTATAACAGATAATGCCCTCCTTATCACGTAGGAGCGAGGCTTTATTTAAAGAAGGAAAAACATCTAACTGCTATCTATTCATGCCAGAGAGATAGGTGGAGCTTTTATTACAATCCTATTAAACATGAAAGAAAACTATAAACTGGAGATTGAATAGATCCATGAAAGAGAAAAGAAAAGCTTTTGACAACAAATCTAACTTCCCACTCTTTCCTAGATTTCCTTAGAGAATTTATTATGACACCTGGGTCTTTGCTCATCCACTGCCACCTTGATCATCTTGAATCCTCTTTCTAGTGTTGCACTTGAGGTTTCTTCATGTGCACCCGCTATAAGACCAGGTTGAGCGTACAACACATGGGCATGTTTTACCTAGTCAAGGCAATGGTTACTAAATTGATGCGCTGCACTCCAAATGTTAGAATAGAGACATTTATGATAAAAAAAACCAAGATACACATACATCATTCATGTTTAAATAACTAATTCATTTCAAAGAGACATAACCATAATTCCAAAATAAGTAATATAGCATTTTCATCCAAGCATAGCATATTTAAGTGTCTTTAACCAAAACATAAGTCTTGTGGCAGCATGCCACAATAGAAAATATGAGTAAAAGGTATTTGGAAGAGAATGAAAGCATGGAAAAGATCTTAGTAAAAGCTATCCTAGGGCTTGTAAAGTATGGCATTAATATGCCTTATCATTTATGCCCCCTAAGAAGATTAATGCTTGTCCTTAGGCACTGAAACATTTTAGATCTTTGCAAGTACTCAGAGATCTCCTTCCCGAGTCTCACAACTCATGGAGGTTCCTACATGCTAGTAATATCCATTGGTGCACTCCAATTTAATCCTACGACTCATTTCCAACTGCTCATCTACTTCATTATCAACACAACTATACAGTGGCCACAAGAAAAGAGGAGGCTGAAAGGAAAGCATAAGCAACCTCTCAGGTCAAGGTTGCCTTCGTAGGATTATGTACCATTGGAATGTCTACATTGCAGCTCTTAGGTTGATAAGGTTGTGAGTTTTAGCCTTTTTTAATGCCAATGTTAATCTATCTCACCTCTGTCTCAGTCCCTCTGCTGCTCTATTTCCATCTGATAAGGAAATTCGCTCAAATATGGCAAACACTTCTTCCATGTTACCTAGAATCCTCTTTCTATGGGTAGAGTCCTTCATTCCATACATTATCTCCATCTAGTCATAGTATATCCTACGGGGCTACCACTTTCTGTTCATAAGGGGAGTGTAACAATTTGTTCAATTCCACTGTATTTCTTGAATTGTTCCCCATAGTTTATCTTATTACTGGACTAAGAGAGTAAAGTAGATAGGTGAATATCACCAACAAATAACAGAGGATTTCAATTAGTATGAAAGGGAATGACATAATTGTGCAAGTAGAGTTCACATAAAAAATTCTAAATAGAATCTGGTGACTGATCATATGTGGCGGCAAACTCCTATGGTGAGTCTATGCTAGTGTGCAGATCCCTGAGAATCCTCATTAATTTGAACACTAGAAATTGTTCTTTTAAGCACAGTGCATAGACCCTAGGAGGGGGTCTGCATTCTATTAGTTGCAGAATTAGATATATAACCAAGTCTAACTTTCCCTGTAACAATTGTGCCTCTTGTTGTTTTCTTCCTATTTCCCTTTTTAACCTATCCTTTTCCAATTCCCACATTGACTTTTCACATTGCATTTGCGTAAAATAGTAAATGGAGATGGAGTGAAGTGTTACCTGGTTCTTTTTAATTGGAATGACCTGCTTTGTTGTTGTTGTGACTATTTTTGTCTTGTCGAAGGGTAATTCATCAGGTGTTGGAACTAGAGCATCATTCCTTTGATCATCTTCTTATTGAGAAGAAGGCATATTTATTGCTTCTGTGTGTTTTGTTTCCATGCATGTTGTTTCTGTATTCACTGCTTCTATGTCCATTTTCTTGGCTGCTGGATCTATTTCCATAATGTCTGGACATTCTGTACATGGGCTCCCCTTCTTGTGGTTGTTCCTTTAAAAATTCCTCAATTGGATCTTTAGGAGATGAACCAGTCATTGCAGATGAGTCCATTTTTTCTACCAGCTATGTGCTCAAATCAACACTTCATCATGGAGGAGTCTCCATAGACGTGACAGGGTTCTTTTGTGATGTTCGTTATTTCTTTAGAGGTATGGCTATAGGAGAAATAGGGTTTTTGATAAAAATAAGAGTTTCTTCCCCTACATCTGCAACTATCTTTTCCTTTCCCTTCTCTTTCCTTTGGGCACTTTGTTTTTCTTATGGACTCTACAAATCTAAAGAATCATCGGCTTCACCGCCCCCTGAGCTAGGGTCCAGATTACCATAAGTCTTTTGCTCTATTTTAGCCCCCAAAGAAGAAGGAATTTTATGCAAGGTCTCTAGAATAATAATTTTATCATCATCAGGTGAAACCTCATCAGGGGCATTTTCTTGTGTTTCTTGTAGTCCAAGTTGTGGCCCTTCTCCTTGTAACTCTACATGGGGTGTGGTGATAAACTCATCCCAAGTCATAGAAGAGTTATCCCATAAAGATATTTCTACCAGGAGTTTTACCAACCTATGGTGAGTAGTTGCATTCAATTTCCCCTTCCTAACCTCTTATGAACTCAAATTTAACAAAGAATACAGAAAATTTGGCACGTTTACAAGGCATTCTTGCCGCAAATGACTCAACAGTTTAAAATGTGCAACATGCAAGAATGAAAATTGCCCTTCACATGTAATGTACCTTATCATATGGATAGCTAGTCAAGAGTAATCTTCTGGAAGAGATGTTCCCTTTGTCCTCTACTTACTAGTCTCCAATCCAGCGTCTATGGGAAAGGAAAACTTGGCCCTGGCCTCTCCTGCATCATGTTCATGTGGAAAAGCTTCACCCGTAGCAGAAAGTCCTAAGAATTCTTCAATTTATACTTCTGAAGCCTCCACCCTTAACCCTTTTGTTGAGCATTTTTTTGACACAAGCCAACTTGCTAGGATCTTGAGATTCGATTTCCTCTCTTGAAAGAATAATGAAGCTATTCCCAAGGTTCTCCAGGGTCAGGTCACAACCTGCTTGGTTACTCAGTTGAAGATAAATGTGATTGTTCACAAGGAGGCCTTTGCTAGTTCATTCAAGAAATCAAACTGCAAAACACTTTAGTTATTTTTTGATATTTTTCATTTTAACAAATATGGGTGTTGTAAATAAAATGCAATTTTGGCATTTTCAAGATGCTAGTTTTAAGAATTAAAGATAGAGTTTGAAGAGATTAAGGTAATGAGGAATAAAACCAAATTCTGAAAATGAAATCCTATGGACATAAACCATTGTAAATATTTCCTTGTGAATTGAATGGTGAAGAGATTTGGAACAAACCCACAAAGCATAAATCATACCAAGTCGCAATTCAATACCCCATGGATGCAAGCGTTTGGAGAGAAGACGTATTCACTCATGTGATCAAATCACCAAGAAACCCAGATGTGTGTACCCATGAGATAGATTTATCATTAACACCAAATATGATCTCTTCCACGCATTCATCATAGCAAGGTAAAGCAAACAACAGCAAACTCCAACTAAAAGAAAGCGCGAATTTGAAGCACAATAAACAAGAGGCTCTCTAAAAATAATAAATAATGCAAGCATACATTCAACAATTTTGCATAGGTAGAAGAAATTCACACACCATGAATGAAGCACCAAATGTATATCTTTATTGCATTAAGAATTTGACCTTTTACATTGCTTTTGTGATTACAATATATAGACTTTGATCCACAACTCTGAATTCCAAATTTAGGGCATCAAAGAGAAAATAATAATTTAAACTAAAACTTTACTGGAAGGGAAACTATTCTTAACTGACACTAGATAACTTGCATGAATCTATGAACCTATTTACAATCAGTTTGCCCATGCTAGGAGGGTCAAACTCACCAAGAAAAAAGAGAAAAGAAGAAGGGGTTTCTTCAGAAAATTCAGAGTCTTCTTCTTGTTTCTAGAAGTGTTTCTTGGATTCTTCATCTGGAATCTCATTTGACAGTAGAGACTGATAGAGAACCCTTAGTTCTTTCAAAAAAAAACTCAAGATGACCATCAAACAGATCTTGAGTTCAACTGGTGTAGAAAAATGTGATCCCGCTGGAAATACCTAGTTTTTTTGGACCCCGACCTCAACTCCAAAAATTTTAAGTGTCAAAATTTACAAGTGTTTTATCGTCAGACATTGGCCCAATGTTCAGACTTGTCAGAGACCAAAAAGGCTAAAATATCTAGAGGTCCAAAGGCCAAAAATATTTCCAGGCTGAAAGGCTGAAAATCTGATAGGGCCAAAAGGCCAAAAATCATGGAAGGCCAAAAGGCCAAAGGGTTGAATCGTTTCGGGGGCCCAAAGGCTGAAAGGCCAAAAACTACTTCAGGGAAATCTTAAGTGCTTTATATTTCTTCTTTGGGACTGCTTTTCAGTCTGATGGGTCAATCTTGAAATACCTTAGGGTGGGTAGCCCAGAGCCTTTGTATGATCTCCTGAATTTCTTCTTAGTTTATCTGTTTCGTCTTTGCCTTGTTAACCCTTTGTTCCTACTTTTCTTTAAAAGAAGTTAGCTTAGAAGGGAAGAATTGGATTTCTTCCATGTGATTTCTCATCTTCATCATTTCTTCCTTCAAATAGAATAACTGTTGCAAGGCTTCCTTAGTCCCTATGCCTGCCATGATATCCCAGAATTGTCAGACCACTTCTTTGGATGGTCGTAAGATGTTCTTAGCTTCATCCCAATATAAATCAATGAAGACCCCTGTAAAGAAAACCTCTATTTCCTCCACCCATTCCATGACTTCTTTCTATTTTTCTAATATGGAGGCTTGACACTTTTTGTAAACGCTGATTATCTTGATCATGCACTTGATCCATGTCTCAAATTTGTCTAGCCCCTTACACTCATATATTTTTACTAGGATTTGCAAGCGCTATTTTCTGATGGTTTGTAAATCTTGGAGGGCGACTCTTCATTTTCTAGTTTCTGATTCCAAGCCACCACCCTTTGTCATTAAATCTATCAAATTTTTAGCCTCTATTAGGATAACCCTGTAAGGTTTGAATATCTGCTTGATGGCTCCTTCCCTGTATTGCTCAAAATCCACCTTCCAATTTGTACTTTCTTTGATGAAGGAGGGGGTTAGACATGTTGGTAAGTCTGGGGCATTTCTTTTATCCAATACTACCTGTAGTGAGGCCTCCAGGCAGTTGGGGTCAATGGGACCAACCATTTTGTGGATAAACCTCTTCAAGGTTTCATTCTACTCAGTCAAAGCTTTTATGGTCTCTTCATCTTTACTCATGAAACCTAAAGCATGTTTAAGCCCTAAGGCTTCTAGTGTCTTTCTCCCTTCCCTGGTAGGTTCCCCCAAATCTACCTCCTTAAATGTGTAGTCTTCTGAAGTAGTTTGGGCTTGAAAGGTGTTCGCGGATGGGACTGCAACCTATGCCTTCCAACATCCCCTAGTGTCCTAGGTGACATATGACATTTTCTACACCGGTAATATGATCGTTGTCTACTAAAATTCTTTCCCCAAGGATTCTATGTCCACATTTTCCCTTTCATCATCATCCATGTAAGTTCTCCTCCTTAACTGGATTTCTCTAGTAAACCATGTAGGCTTGCTAGAGGCGGTGACTGGCTCATATGGGGTAACTTGCAAGACAGAATCCAAATTTTGTGACCCTAGAGTCATCTGTTAATCTGGCCCTTTCCCCTTTTCCTACCTTTGTCTCTCTTCATTCCCCTCCTCTTGGTATTCTTCCCCTTTCTCCCTTTCATTCTCCACCTTGCCCTTTTCTTTTCCTGCCTCATCTTGTTTTTCTTGGCTTATGTTTTCATCACACAAAGAGCTAGCTAACACTTCTATATTGAGACCGGTCATGACCTTCAGTGTGGTTTCAAAAAGGAAACATAGACTCTAGGTTTATTGACCCTCCAGGAGTTGGGATGTGGCAGAGCAAAGGGCTCAATGATGGTGGAGTAGGCGTTGGGAAATTTAGAATTGGAGGTAGAAGAGTAGTTGGTGGAGTTTGGAGAAATGGTGGGGGAGTTGGAATAAAAGGTGGGGTAGTAGTTGGTGCAGAAGGAACATTAGGGGGTGTTGTGATAGGAATGTCTTCAATGGTGGGCTCTTTTACAAACACCTCTTGGGTTAGTGGGGATTCTAGATTCTTGAGTCAGTGATCCATTTTGGAGCTCTTTCCCATAACCGGTATATCAGGGTTTGGGTTAGTGAATTAAGTGGGAGGTGGAGTTAAGGTTACCTATGGTTGGAAGAGAGAAGGACCACCTACCTTATATCTAGTCGTATACCCCAGCGTATCTTGGCCCTGGTCTAAGAAACCTTCTAGACCTTCAAAGTCTGATATTTGGAACTCATCCCATCCAAGAACATCTAAGGGGTAATCTTGCTCTTTAGGGTCTTCTTGCTGCTTCTGACTAGTTTCCTTTTCTCTCCTTTTGTGATATCTTGTTCTTTTGAATAGAGGGACATCTTCCTCTTCTTCTTCTTGCAAGCCTTCTTGCACGGTCTCCAATTCTGGGGACAGAGAAGCTTTCTTTCTCTTGTATATCTTCTTGCTCTTTCCCAAAGTGGAGGGCCCTTCATCTGATGCAACCTATACTGGTACCATGGGGGAATCTATCTATCTAGTCATTCTTACCTTGGGAGAGTTGGGCCTTGGGTTTGACCCATATTCCACCACAAGTTCATGGCCATACACCATGCTCAGCTTCTGCAGTGGTGCTTTCTTGTATTTTGGTGCTGTGTTTTTCTCCTCACGTTGTTTATCTGCTTATTTGAGTGGATCCATCAATGTCTTCATAGGTATTGGGATCATCTTGTAAGGGCTCTTGATCCACTCCTCTATCATTCTCATTATGTGCCTTGCCCAGAAATCAATGTCATCATTTTCATCTTTATCAACCTCTCTGTTCATGATGGGCTTGTCATATATCTTATCATTGGTGTAAATTGCCTCCAATACCTCATCTAAATCATACTCCCAAACTTTAGGGGGAATAAGAGTCTTTATGACTTCCTTTTCTAGGGTAAGGGTCATCCTATAGTAATCCCAGATCCTGACCTCGTGGTCATCCAACACAGTTCATCCAGTGATCCTCTATGTGTGGTTCGTGAATGTAGAATTTTCCAATAATGTGGCTATAAGTGCCTATAGGATCAAAGCGAGGCCACACTATTTTTTAAAGCTACAAGGGGCATTCATCCCATTTAAAGGCCACAGACTTGTAGATCTTCATATCTTGTAGGGTATATGGTCCCAATGAAATGGGAAAATCCCAACAGTTCTTCTTCTTGTGCTTTATGTGCTCATACACATCGATGAGTTGTCAGCCCATATCCAAAATGATTATCCAGTCGGTTGGATATCTAGTTAGTTTCTTTAGTTGTACCATTGATCCTACTATCTAAATATAGGTGAAGGTCCTAGATAGAATGTAATAGGCCCCTATGGCCCTTATCTTAGTGGCCACTTCCTCTAACATTCTTTTGGAAAAGTCACCTTCGATGAACCTGATGATTGCGAAGATGAAAGCATCATTGACTATCCTATAGTCTAGGCTATCCTCTAAAATTTTTGCCCTCTTCTATAGTTTGGGGTATACAATGTAAGGCCATGCATTGGGGTCATTTAGGTTTCCCCTCTTGGTGAGTCCAGGGTAGTCCGCTCGGGCTGCTAATAAGTATACCACATAAGTGCTCATGTAGAACTTGGGGTTATGTTTTACTTCCCTGAGTTGTTCATCCATCTTGTCACTAATGATGGTTCCCCAATCAAACCTAGACCTATGGCCCTTGAGTCTTTCAATCAGGAGAATCATCCAATTCTCCAGTTGGGAGGATTGTGGTAACCCATACACTTGGCTCAACATGGTTGTGGCCACTTTGATGTCATCCTTCATGTATCCCCTCCTTAGGTCTATCTTGTCCAGCTTATTCTTTGGGAGAGGTTGTTCAAGATAATTGTCATTGACTATCTCGTATGCTTCATCACCTTTATTCCTGAACCATAGATTCCCCTTTTCTATAAAGAAGTCATAGAACTTGTCTATGCCTTTGTGAAGATGGAATACATGCTCCACGATGTCTGGCTTGATATCTAATATTGCTTGGCCCTCTGTGTTTTGAACCACCCTTCTATCTAAATCATAGTGATTTGCTAAGGTCATGATTAACTCAAGTGAGGTCACAACCACTGGGTGGGCTGCTACGTTGACAATTCTTGCAAATATGAATAAAGTATAGTCCTCTAACCTTCCTTGTGGTAGGGCACACCTTGTTAGGAATTGATCCCAATTTACATTCCCGATATCAGTATCAGTGATCTCACTATGCTTGTTACTGATCTTTGAAGAGGGAGTGTTCCCCTTATGTTGGTATTTCATGGGCGAAGTAATCTTTTTCTCAGTCATTCCTATGATAGAACATGAAAGTATCAGTATCTTATTTGAGGAACAAACTAAAAGAAAGCTGATTAAACTAAGAAAACAAAGCGAAAAAAAAACCAAAGTCACCAAGAATGCAAGTTTTCGCACTTTCGGGGTTTCGGATGTCGATGAAAGTTAAGGGGGCCAAAAATGCCGAAAGTGCAAAAACAAAGTGATCATTCTTGGTTAGATCTTTTGGACCTTTCGTCCTCCAAAAGTCTGAAGTTTTTGTAGATGCCGAAAGTGTGAAGTCCTGAAATTTGAAGCCAGAACTTGGAGGCTTGGACTTGTTGGGATTTTGAGCCTTTCGGGGGTCTAAAATTCTGAAAGCCTGAGTCTTCAAAATAACAAGGGAAAGGTCTTTCAAGGATTTGGTCTTGTCGGTGTTTCAGAGTTCTGAAACATCGAAAGGGCCAAATCTCTGACACAAAGACAGACGACCATGAATTTGTTTTTGGCCTTTCAGAGGTTGAAAACCTGCGACAAAGGTCGTGACCCAAAACCCTAACACAATAAAACCTATAGGGCAAAGCCTGATCTGACATAGATAGACCTCTTCACAAAAAATGAAGGCTCCCACAGGCCCCCTTAGATACCAGGGGAGAAGAAGACAAAAAACACCCTAGGCCGGACCAGCACTAAGGCAGGAAAACACTCTGAAACCTAACAGAAAAACCAAGAAAAAAATGAGAGGCATGTGAACGAGACTTACCTTAGAGGGGAAAAAGTGAGGAGGAAGGCAAAGCAAAGTGGGAGGCGAGAGCATGTAGACAAGTTTTCTGGTTGAGGGTGAAGATGCTGAAGCTGCGAGCTCTCGAGAAAAATTGGAATCAAGGGTACAAAGTGTTTTCGAAATAGGGCCTTCGTAACTTATAGCCCACAGGCCTCGACATTAGCACTTTTGGTGGTTTCAGTGTCCAAAATAGCCAAAGTTCAGAGGTAGACACCTTCAGACTTTTGGTGTTTTTGGATGTCAAAAACACCAAAGGAAATGACTTTCAGCCTTTCAGCCATTTCAATGATTTAGAGCACCAAGGTCCCTGAAATGTCGAAAGGGCCAAAAGGCCGAAAAAGGGTTTTTTTCTTAGGATCATGCTGACGCCTGTTCTTCTGAAGTTGACTGAGCGAGGACTCGATGGGACAAACTAGACCAAAAAAACATAAAGAAAAAAAAGGGGGTCCCCATGGTTAGAGGACCAAAGAAATGGGGTGTGTGTTGTGGACCCACAACAAAATAGCCCAACAAAGGAGGAATGACCAATGCATTTCTCTATCATCATTACTCTTCTAGGCTATAACTTTGCAACAAAACAAGGCCAATAGTTGTCAATGTCAATCAATCTTTCAATGACTTCCAATTTGAGGTTTTCTACCAGTTCCAGGTGTGTGTTCATGTGTTTTCATTCCTTGACCCTTGATTGTGGTAACCAGAATGTTTGTCAGTTTCTCCCAATCTTCACCAAGTAGACTAGGGCTTCCTAAAAAGAGCTTTGATTCTAGTTAGGAATTCATAGCCCCAACAAAGTTTTCCCCAAATCCCAAGTATATCCTTGCTCTACTGCCAGTCAGGAATTCATAGCCCAGGTAGAGGTTTCCATAGTCGCCCAATTCTATCTTGTCTGCTAGGCTTTGGCTTTCTGGCTCTTGAGAGTTATGTCTTTGGACAGTCATTTTATTCCTTCAGTGTGTTCCTAAAATATGTTAAGCCTCTGGATGTTTGCATGCTTCGTGTGCTCAGGTCCATAACAATGGAATTTTTCTTTTTGTATTTAATCTGATCTAGGAAACGATTAGGCTGTGCCACCTGGATTTCACACTTGTGGCCTCTTTAGGATGCTTTTCTTTTCGTGTGTTTCTTTTCTTCTCTCTTCAGCTATTCTTTTCTTTTGCTACCACCTTTGCATTCATTCAGACCTGGGTTCTTGGACTGGTGGGTACCCAAATCCATGCACTAATGTTGGTCACAATCGTCAAACGCTCAAGGAACCATTGCTCTTGAGTGCTTCCTTTTAGTGTATTTTGTGTTTAGGACAACCAAGCTTTGAACTTCTTCTTGACAATCACTGATAGCTATCATCACCTTGCCCCTTTTGATAATGTTCTTTGAGTTGCACATCCCTTTTCAGAATTGACTAAGAAATACCCCCTTGCTCTGAATTGTAGACTACCTTGGAATGGATCCAAGAACACACTGACCCAAAAACAACACATGAGCCCCGATAAAAGAAAAAAGGAAGAAGGACTGAAGGCGAGGGAGACAAAGAAACAACAAGAAAACAAAGGAATGAACCAAAAAAGGGGACTATGGTACAAGGGATAGAAGTCATTCCCACTTAGGATTCAAAGTAATGTTTGAGGAATTTCCCATTAACTGGAAATGGGGTCAACTCTTCATCCAACGTGTTGATCCTAAAAGTGTTTTCCCCCAGGATCTCTGATATTTGGTAAGGGCCTATCCACAATCTTTGGAACTTGGTGTGGTTGCCCAGATTTTCTTTCGCCTTATCGCACATGAGGACAAGGTCAGAGATCCTAAAGGCTTTAATGGTGGTTCTCTTGTCAAACCACCTCTTGACTGTGGCTTGATGTTTTGATACATGTTCTAGAGCTGACGTTTGCTTCTCCTCTAATTTAAGGAGATTTGTGAGCCAGACTTGGATTCAATCTTCTCCTCCCACATACTGGTCCATGAATTTGAGGACTTGGTTTTTTAATTTCATAAGGAAGACTAGTTGCAAGCCATAGACTAGCTGGTACAGAGATGTCCCTAGGGCATTTTTTATCATTACACGATTAGTCCATAGAGCGTATTCAATTGTGTGTGTCAATCCCTAGGGTTGTCATCCAGGAGGTGTTTGATCACTATTGTTAAGTTTTTGTTGGTATATTCTGGTACACCATTTCCTTGTGGGTAGTAATTTCAAGAGAGCTTGAGGATTACCTGGTTCTCGAAGGCCCATTGCATCAGTAAAGCTAAATAAAAAGAGGGAACATTGTCAAATACCAGATAAAATGGCATCCCAAACCTAGTTATGTTTTTCTCCTCCAAGAATTTAGTTATGACCTCCGTGGTACAATTCTTCAGTGCTTGAACTTCTGTCTAGTGGGTGCAGTAGTCAGTAGCTATTAGGATAAACCTGTGCCCTACAAACAAAGGGGGTTAATCATTCCAATAAAATCTAAGCCCCATTGGGAAGACAGGCATACCTTGTATACTTGTTGTAAGGGCATTGCGGGGTTTCTCTCTCGAGTTGTGCTGGTTTGACAAGTGTGGTGACATCTCACATGTTCACTTGTGTCTCTGAATATTATAGTCCAGAAATATCTTGCCCTTAAAATCTGGTGAGCCATTTTGTCAGTTGATCCGTGTCCCGTTTTTTATTTGTCATGGAAATTTTCTAGGATTTTCTTTTCCTCAAGTCTATCCAAGCACCTTAGGTATAGGTCTTCATAATTATGTTTGTACAATTGCCCATTCTTAAACATGTAGGAGCTACTCTTGATTCTCAAGGCTCTTCTCTGAGAACCACTCATTTCCTGTGGGCAACAGTTTTGTAGCAGATAATACACTATGTCCTGGTACCATATATCACTGATCACAACTTGATCGGTGTAGGTTTGGAAAACCAATCCTTCTTCAACCTCAGAGATCAGCTTCATCAGGCCTTTGCCCCTTACTAGTTTCATTGGTTGGATTTCAAGGTCAAACTCTTGGAGGATGTCCATCCATTTTCCTCTCCACTCTTCTAGCTCATTCTACATCAAGAGGGACTTTATGGCTGCATCTAGAGCTACCCCAATGATTTTACTTCTCAAGATGTAATGTCTAAATTTTTTCACCGCTTTGATGAGAGCAAAAAACTATTTATCCAGGTTTGGGTACCTGAGCTCGGCATCTTTGAAAGGGGAACTCATAAAAGCTATGGGTCTCCCATCTTCACTATCCTTCTTTTGTGTTAGGATGCCCACGCATGAGTGCTCAGATGCAAAAGAGTAGACCTTGAAAGGGATAGTATAGTCTAGGCTGACTAGGACCAGTTTCGTAGCGATGTCATTCTTAATCTCCGCAAAATATTTCTTGGCTAGGAGAGTCCACTCAATCTTGGCATCTTTCTTGAGCTTGTCGTTCGATGGTTTTACTATCTCTGTGAAACCACTAATGAGCTTCCTCATGAATTTGATCTTCCTGAAGAAAGATTTCAGCTCTTTGTGGCTATGCAGTGGTGTCAATTTTAGAATGGCTTCCACCCTTTCAGGATCTATGGCTATCCCATTTTCTAAGATGATATGTCCCAAGAGTTTGCCTTCGGTTACCACAAACACTCATTTCTTGGGATTGAGGGAAATCCCAAATTCCCTACATCTTTGAAGGAATTTTCTGAGGTCACTTAGATGGTTAGCTCTTTGTTTTGAGAAAAATCTGAGGTCATCCATATAGATGATAATGCACTTCCCCACTATTCCTTTGAAAGCTATGTCCATTATTCTCTGAAAAGTGGCCCCTACGTTGATCAGTCTGAAGGGCATATGATGGTAGGCAAAGGTTCCCCATTTGGTTGTGAACATCATTTTTAGCCTATCTTCCTCCTACACCATCACTTGGTTGTAATCTGAATAACCATCTAGAAAGGACATCATTTGGGACCCATTGAAATTTTGTAGTACTTCGTTGAGAGACAGGAGTGGGTAGTTGTCCTTCTAAGAAGATTTGTTGAGGTTCCAGAAATCTACACAATCTAATCTCTCTAGTTTTCTTTCTTACGGGTACCAGGTTTGCAACCCATGTGGAATGCCAGATTGGAAAGATGATCCTGGCGTTGAGCAACTTCTAAACCTCCTTTTCAATCAAGGGCTCCATGGTAGGGTTTATAGGTCTTTGCCTATGCTAGAAGGGCTTGGAGTCCAGTTTCAAAGGGATGTTGTGTACTATGATTGAGGTGTCATATGTCTTCAATTCTTTAAGCTCCATGCTATGACATCTCAATATTCGGTGAGGAGCTTGACCATTTTTTTCCTTTTCTTCTTTAGTCCCTACCTTTCTGTTGTGTACCTCACTAGGTTCCTCTTCTGTGCCAAGGTTATGGGTATCACATTCTTTACCATTTGGTGTTACATCTGGACGTCTCCCTATTGCAGTCTTGTCACTATCAAAAATCCTCTCTAGTTCTACCATCCCTTTGGGTATGATGTTGATTCTCAGATTTATAACACCTTGATTATCAGGAGCTTCAGGTTCAACAATTTCTTCACCTTCCTTGTCCTCGTCGATGATTTGTTTTCCAAACATGTCAACACACATGATAAACTCCAAAATGTGTTGAGCATCTTGGAAGACTTGAAAGTTAGTGACATTGTCTGGAATGGACGGAGCTACGACAAGTTCAACTGAGAATTTCTTTAGCTTGGATTTCTCCATTGGATGTAATGAATTGGCCAATACGGCCAAGGCGTCAGCGACAATATTTCTTCTTCTTGGGATGGTTTTGATGTCGAAAGTGTCGAAGTCATTGATCAAGTCCCATGCTCTATTTTGGTAGGCTGAGAGCATTTTTTCATTGCAGGTATATTGACTATGGATCTGATTGACAAAAAATTGATATTCCCCTTCTACTATCAGGATTCTTACTCCTTTCTTGTGTGCCAAGAGGAGTCCGTAGACCAATGCTTCATTTTTTGCAACATTTTTAGTGCACAAAAATTGCAACCTATGAGCGGCATAGAAAGACTTACCTCTTGGGTTTATCAATTTGACCCCTGCACTCACTCCCTATTTATATTTGGAATTTTCAAAGCATAATTTCCATATCTGGGGTTGCTTGGTTTTGGCTGATTTTCTCTTTAGAGGGCCCTTGGTTTTCTGTCTCCACCCTTTCTCCACATCACTATTAGAAGAGGTTGATTATCTGATACCTTGGGTATTCCTGAGTCCGGTGATCTTTGTACTTTCACTACCCTTGTCTTCTAGCATTCCTCTATAAGGGGGGCATGCTTCATCATCAGAGGTACTCCACTCATTAAGTATGTTTGAGGCCGGGTCTCGGTCATCAAAATCTGTCCCACTCTCGTAATCTTGGCTTGGGGTGTTTGTTGGAACTGGGACATCTACCTCTGGTGGCATGTTATTCTTGTCCTTCATCTCGAGGATGTCCCCTTTTAGTATAGGGGTCTCTGATAGCTTACTTGACGAGGTGATTTGGCTCAATACCCTTGATAATGTTTCCTAGGAATTGGGGCATGTGAACTCAAAATGGCTAGCTTGGTGCAGTCAACAGTACCCTGGTAGTAACAAAATATTAGGATCTTCATCTTGTCCCAAGTGTCATAGGCTGACCATAGTGTTGTTGAAAAAGTGTTGGAAGATGTCATCATCGATATCTGACTCTAAGAGACCCAGAATGGGGCTCTGGCCCAATTCTAGGTCCTCTCAGACTTGGAACATGAGGATGTCATCCATCCGATAAGTGCCCAGGTCCATCTGGGTGAACATGACTTCATTTGGGGCATTGTATTCAGTGATCATCTGTCTCAATTTTGGCTTTGCACAAATCTTGATCTTTTTTTTCAGGCCTCTCCATGGTATTCATCGATGGGTGAAATCTGTGGAAATCCAACCCCTCAGGCACTTGGTCCATTCTCAACTCAACAATATCCCATAATTTTTAGGTATGTCCACTATATGTACATCAATGTGCTCTTATATTATAGGATCTACCACCAATTAGATGTGTACATATTTAAGCACACCGATTACCTTGACCTCAGTTTTATCCAATTGCATGACCACTCGGTTTGTTACTTGGGGCACCATCCCCAACTTCTGACAAATTGATAGGGGCATGACTTTGTGTGAAGCTCCTGAATCAATCAGGAAATTGTGTAAGTTCTATCCAAACATCCTTAGACTAATTAAGAATGGTGGGACCTCCACCCTATCTTTCAACATAGCGGGGAAAGCCTCAGATGTGTTGATGCTGGATGTAGGTTCCCTTGCATTGTTGGTCGACGAGCCAAGTTTTGAGTGGTCCAGAGATCTTAGAAGGGCCTCCTTCTGAGATGGACAGCCTTGCATTAATTCGAACATAGATATGTTCGCTTTGGTTTTCTTCAGTTCATCAACTGTGCTGTACTTTTCACTTGACCATGCCGCATTCTTGTAGCTGGTATATGTACTTTTTGTAGGAGGCATAGGACCATTCAGGATTTTAGGAGGTAACAGATTGTTATGATCCTGAGGGTCTGGTGGGGTTGGTTGTTTTCCTAGGGGAATACCATTTGTGAGAGGCTCCTTTCTACTCCCAAGGTTGTATGAGTTTCTTTGATCATTTTGGAAAGTGTGTACTTCGGAATACTCAGGTTCATTTTCCCTCTGGAAGGGAAACATAAACTCATCCTCCCCTGCAAAGGCACCTAAACTTTCCTCCTTTCTAGACTCATGAGAGTTGAACACCATAGCATTGAATTACACAAGAGGCTCCTCTGGATTCTGGGTGTAATGATCATGGGAGTTGCCCCCATACCCATCATTGCCTTGGTGTGAATTTGGAGCCCTGACAAAATTAGCCTCTGATGCTTTGTAAGTATTGGCATTATCTGCTGGGATGCTATCATTATTGGGTCTCATGTTCCATGACCTATTTGGTCTCTACTGCCCAAATTTCTTATCTGGTGTACTATCATTGTTTTTATTGTATGTGTTGAAATTCTGGTTTGGATTTTGAGGATATGTATTTGGACTGGTAGGTGCCCGTTGATACCCACCCTAATTTTGAGATGGATTCAACTTCATCTGAGTGAGCTCGTTGGTGAGTTGGGATAATATCTTCTTCACGGCATCTAGTTCAGAGGCCATGAGACTATTAGGCTCTGCTTGGGGCACAACTCTTTGTTCCACAAATGTTGTCTTTTGAGCCTCATAACCTAGATAATTAATAGATGGGGGTGTGGCTGTAAATGATTGCATCGGAATGGGGTTTAACATAGGCGTGTGAGTGGCCGGAGCTTGATTGTTCATTGAAAATGGATGTGGGACATCAAGGTTATTCGTGATAGGTACCGTTGCATAACTCCCTTCTTGTGGGTCCATCTATTGGGTGAACATGATGGCGTCATTGTACACCCTTTCCATTGTGTCTCTATCTATTAGGGGAAGCCTCCTCAGAAAGATTGAGGTGAAAGGATCCAAAGCATTTAGGTAAACTTGTATGACAGCCTCTTCTGGTATGGCATAAGGAGCTTCCAACTTTTGATGCATTTTGTGAAAATGGTGATTGAACATGGTGATAAGCTCTTTAGGATCCTTCCTCATTGTAATAAATTGGTGATGTGTTGTGGCCGAATCCACATATAGTTTGAATTGATTGAGGAATTTGGTTTCAAACTTGTTCCATGCAGAAATAGACCCTCAAGGTAAATTCAGGTACTAATTGTAGGTAAATTCTTCCAAAGTGTATGGGGCCAGATGACAAACAACGTCTTGGTGGGCGATCTCTTTATGGTTGAAAATTCCTTGAAGGCACGAATGTGTTCTTCTGCTATCCTTGATTCACCATATATAAACCGAGTGCAAAAATTCTCTAGATTTTTGGGTTATTCATGGAGCTTCCCAACAAAACTTAGGGGTGAGCTAGTTGCGTTGGCAAAAAAGGCCATCGGTCAAAGTTGCTACGGATTCTGATTTTGCAAGTTCTGATTATGCACTATGGCTGTGATGATAGTCAGGGCAGTGATATGTGATTGCTGTCCAAAAGAATTTTGAGACTCGGTAAGGTGGGAAGAGGATTTCTCTTTGTTCTTCCCTTTGTCGCTGCGAGCTTTACAATGATGGGTGAGTTCAAGGAACTCGCCTCTCTTCAGAGATGATCTAAGAACTCACTTGAATATTTCTAGAGAGAAAGATCCAATGTTATCCAAATTTTGAGTCTTGATGCCCTCCTTCTAGTGCCACTTCTGTTGAGCATTGTTTTGACACAAGCCAACTTGCTAGGATCTTGAGATTCGATTTCCTCTCTTGAAAGAATAATGAAGCTATTCCCAAGGTTCTCCGAGGTTGGGTCACAACCTGCTTGGTTACTCAGTTGAAGATAAATGTGATTGTTCATGAGGAGGCCTTTGCTGGTTCGTTCAAGACATCAAATTGCAGAACACTTTAGTTCTTTTTCAATATTTTCCGTTTTAACAAATATGGGTGTTGTAAATAAAATGCAATTTTGGTATTTTCAAGATGTTGGTTTTTAGAATTAAAGACATAATTTGAAGAGATTAAGGTAACGAGGAATAAAACCAAATGCTGAAAATGAAATCCTACATATGTAAAACATTGTAAATATTTCCTTGTGAATTGAATGGTGAAGAGATTTCGAACAAACCCACAAAGCATAAATCAGACCAAGTCACAATTCAATACCCCATGGATGCAAGCATTTGGAGAGAAGACATATTCACTCATACAAGATTTTCAAAATTGATCCAATCATGAAGCCACCTAGATGTGCATACCCACAAGACAAATTTATCGTTAACCTCAAAGATGATCTCTTCCACGCATTCGTCACAGCAAGGTAAAGCAAACAACAAAAAACTCCAACTAAAAGAAAGCGTGAATTTGAAGCACAATAAACAAGAGGCTCTTTGAAAATAATGAATAATGCAAGCATATATTCAACAATTTTGCATAGGTAGTAGCAATTCACATACCATGAATGAAGCACCAAATGTATATCTTTATTGCATTAAGAATCTGACCTTTTACATTGCTTTTGTGATTACAATATATAGACTTTGATCCACAACTCTAAATTCTAAATTTAGGGCATCAAAGAGAAAAAATAATTTAAACTAAAACTTTACTGGAAGGGAAACTATTCTTAACTAACACTAGATAACTTGTATGAATCTATGAACCTATTTACAATCAGTTTTCCCATGCTAGGAGGGTCAAACTTGCCAAGAAAAAAGAGAAAAGAAGAAGGGGTTTCTTCAGAAAACTCAGAGTCTTCTTCTTGTTTCTGGAAGTCTTTCTTGGAATCTTCATCTGGAATCTCATCTGATGGTGGAGACTGATAGGTAACCCTTAGTTATTTGAGAATGAATTCAAGATGACCATCAATCAGATCTAGAGTTCAAGTGGTGTGGAAAAATGTGATCCCGCTGGAAACACCCAGTTTTTTCGGACCCCGACCTCAACTCTGAAAATTTTAAGTGTCAAAATTTATAAGTTTTTTAATCATCAGACATTGGCCTGAAGTTTGGACTTTTCAGAGGCCAAAGAGGCAAAAATATCTAGAGGGCCAAAGGTCAAAAATTTGTCTAGTCCAAAAGGCTGAAAATCCTGGAAGGTCGAAAGGCCAAAAATCCTAGTAGGACGAAAGACCAAAGGGTTGAATCATTTCGGGGGCCCAAAGGCCGAAAGGCCGAAAAATGCTTCAGGGAAATCTTAAGTGCTGGAGATTTATTCTTTAGGACTACCTTGCAGTCTGATGGGTCAATCTAGAAATACCTCTGGGTGGGAAGCCTGGAGCCTTTGTATGATCTCCTAAATTTCCTCGTAGTTTATCTCTTTCCTCTTTGCCTTGTTAACCCTCCGTTCCTTCTTTTCTTTAAATGCAGTTAGCTCAGAAGTGAAGAATTGGATTTCTTCCATGTGATTTCTCATCTTCATCATTTCTTCCTTCGAATAGAACAACTGTTGCAAGGCTTCCTTAGTCCCTACGCCTGTCATGATATCCCAGAATTGTTGGACCACTTCTTTGGATGGTTGTAAGATGTTCTTAGCTTCATCCTGATACAAATCAATGCTGACCCCTATAAAGAAAGCCTCTATTTCCTCCACCCATTCCATGACTTCTTTTTATTTTTCTAATATGGAGGCTTGACACTTTTTGTAAATGCTGATTATCTTGATCATGTGCTTGATCCATGTCTCAAATTTGTCCAGCTCCTCACCCTCATATATTTTTACTAGGATCTGGAAGTGTTGTTTTCTAATGGTCTATAAATCTTGGAGGGTGACTCTCCATTTGCTGGTTTCTGATTCCAAGCCACCATCCTCTGTCATTAAATCTATCAAATTTCTAGCCCCTATTAGGATAACCCTATAACATTTGAATATCTATTTGATGGCTCCTTCCTCATATTGCTCAAAATCCACCTTCCAATTTGTACTTGCTTTGATGAAGGAGGGGGTTAGACCTGTTGGTAAGTATGGGGCATTTCTTTTATCTCATATTGCCTGTAGTGAGGCCTCTGGGTAGTTGGGGTTAATGGGACCAACCATTTTGTGGATAAACCTCTTCAAGGTTTCATTCTGCTCAGTCAAAGCTTTTATGGTCTCTTCATCTTTACTCATGAAACCTAGAGCATGTTTGAGCCCTAAGGCTGCTAGTGTCTTTCTCCCTTCCCTGGTAGGTTCCCCCAAATCTACCTCCTCAAATGTGTATTCTTCTGAAGTAGTTTGGGCTTGAGAGGTGTTGGCGGATGGGATTGCAACCTGTGCCTTCCAGTGTCCCCTAGTGTCCTGGGTGACATATGACATTGTCTACATTGGTAATATGACCATTGTCTACTGAAATGCTTGCCCCAAGGATGCTATGTCCACATTTTCCCTTTAATCATCATCCATGTAATTTCTCCTCCTTAATTGGATTCTCTTGTAAACCATGTAGGCTTCTAGAGGTAGTGACTGGCTCGTATGGGGTAACTTGAAAGACAGAATCCAAATTTTTTGACCCTAGAGTCATCTCTTGATCTATCCCTTTCCCCTTTTCCTACCTTTTCCTCTCTTCATTCTCCTCCTCTTGGTGTTCTTCCCCTTTCTCCCTTTCATCCTCAGCCTTTCCCTTTCCTTTTCCTGCCTCATCTTGTTTTTCTTGGCCTCTATTTTCATCACCCAAGGAGCTAGCTAACACTTTTGTATTGAGACTAGTCATGAACTTTAGTGTGGTTTCAAAAGGCAACACAAAGTCTAGGTTTATTGACCCTCCAGGAGTTGGGATGTGGCAGAGGAAAGGGCTCAATGATGGTGGAGTAGGCATTGGGAAATTTAGAATTGGAGGTAGAAGAGTAGTAGGTGGAGTTTGGAGAAATGGTGGGGGAGCTAGAATAGAAGGTGGGGAAGTAGTTGGTGGAGCAGGAATGTCAGGGGGCATTGTGAAAGGAATGGCTTCTATGGTGGGCTCTTTTACAGACACCTCTTGGGCGAGTGCGGATTCTAGATTCTTTAGTCCATGATCCATTTTGGAGCTCTTTCCCATGACAGTTATATCGAGGTTTGGGTTAGTGAATTGAGTGGGAGGTGGAGTTAAGGTTACTTGTGGTTGGAAAAGAGAAGGACCACCTACCTCATATCCAGTTGCATACCCCGACGTATCTTGGCCCTGGTCTGAAAAACCTTCTAGAGCTTCAAAGTTTGATATTTGGAACTCATCTGATCCAAGAACATCTAAGGGGTTATCTTTCTCTTTAGGGTCTTCTTGTTGCTTCCGACTAGTTTCCTTTTCTCTCCTTTTGTGAGATCTTTTTATTTTTACTAGAGGGATATCTTCCTCTTATTCTTCTTACAAGTCTTCTTGCACTGTCTCCAATTGTGGGGACAAAGAAGCTTTATTTCTCTTGTATATCTTCTTGCTCTTTCTCGAAGTGGAGGGCCCTTCATCTGATGCAACCTGTGCTGGGACCATGGGGGAATCTATCTATCCAGTCATTCTTACCTTGGGAACCTTGGGCCTTTGGTTTGACCCATATTCCACTACACATTCATGGTCATACACCATGTTCGGCTTCTGCGATGGTGCTTTATTGTTTTTTGGCGCTGTGTTTTTCTCCCCGTGTTGTTTATCCGCTTGTTTGGGTGGATCCATCAATGTCTTCATAGTTATTGGGCTCATCTTGTAAGGCCTCTTGATCCACTCCTCTATCATTCTTATCACATTCCTTGCCTAGAAATCAATTTCATCATTTTTTTCTTTATCAACCTCTGCGTTCATGATGGGCTTGTCATATATCTTATCATTGGTGTAAATTGCCTCCAATACATCATTTGAATCATACTCCAAAACTCTAGGGGGAATAAGAGTCTTATGAATTCCTTTGCTAGGGTAAGGGTCATCCTATAGTAATCCTAGATCTTGACCTCTTGTTCATCCACATAGTTTATCTATTGATCCTCCACGTGTGGTTCGTGAATGTATAATTTGCCAATAATGTGGCTGTAAGTGCCTATAGGATCAAAGCGAGGCCACACTAATTTGTAAAGTTGCAAGGGGTATTCATTCCATTCAAAGGCCACAAACTTGTAGATATTCATATCTTATAAGGTATATGGTCCCAATGAAATGGGAAAATCCCAATAGTGCTTCTTCTTGTGCTATATGTGCTCATACGCATCGGCGAGTTGTCGAGCCATCTCCAAAATGATTATCCAGTCGGATGGATATCTGGGCAGTTTCTTTGGCTGTACCATTGATCCTGCTATCCAAATATAGGTGAAGGTCCTAAAATGAATGTAATAGGCCCCTATGGCCCTTATCTTAGTGGCCTCTTCCTCTGACATTCTTTTGGCAAAGTCACCTTCGATGGACCTGATGATTGCGAAGATGAAAGCGTCATCGACTATCCTGTAGTCTCGGCTATCCTCTGATATTTTTTCCCTCTTCTATGGTTGGGGGTATATGATGTAAGGCCATGCATTGGGGTCATTTAGATTTCCCATCTTGGTGAGTCCAGGGTAGTCTTCCTAGGCTACTAATAAGTATACCACATAAGTGCTCATGTAGAACTTGGGGTTATGTTTTACTACCCTGAGTTGTTCGTCCAACTTGTCGCTAATGATGGTTCCCCAATTGAACCTAGACCTGCGGCCCTTGATTCTTTTGATCAGGAGAATCATCCAATTCTATAGTTGGGAGGATTGTGGTAACCCATACACTCGGCTCAACATGGTTATGGCCACTTTGATTTCATCCTTCATGTATCCCCTCCTTAGGTCTATCTTGTCCAGCTTATTCTTTGGGAGAGGTTGTTCAAGGTAATTTTCATTGACTATCTCGTATGATTCATCACCTTTATTCCTGAACAATAGATTCCCCTTTTCTATGAAGAAGTCATAGAACTTGTCTATGCCTTTGTGAAGATGGAATACATCCTCCATGATGTTTGGCCTAATATCTAATGTTACTTGGCCCTCTGTGTTTTGAACCACCCTTCTGTCTGAATCATAGTGATTTGCTAAGGTCATGATTAACTTAGGTGAGGTCATAACCACTAGGTGGGCTGCTGTGTTGACAAGTCCTGCTAATAGGAATGAAGTATAGTCCTCTGACCTTCCTTATGGTTGGGCACACCTCATCAGGAATTGATCCCAATTTACATTCCTGATATCAGTATCAATGATCTCACTGTTCTTGTTGCCAATCTTTGAAGGGGGAGTGTTCCCCTTGTATTGGTATTTCATGGGCAAAGTAATCTTTTTCTCAGTCATTCCTGTGATACAACATGCAAGTATCAATATCTTATTTGAGGAACAAACTGAAAGAAAGCTGATTAAACTAAGAAAATAGAGTGAAAAAAAAAACCAAAGTCACCAAGAATGCAATTTTTTGCACTTTCAGGGTTTTGGACACTGAAGAAAGTTTAGGGAGCTGAAAAGGTCAAAAGTGAAAAAACAAAGTCATCATTCTCAGTAAGATCTTTCAGATCTTTCAGCCTCCAAAATTTCAAAGGTTTTTGCGGATGCCAAAAGTGTGAAGTCCCAAAATTTGAAGCCAGAACTTGGATGCTTGGACCTGTTGTGATTTTTGGCCTTTTGGGGGTTCAAAATTTTGAAAGCCTAAGTCTCCAAAATAATGACGAGGAAAAGGTCTTTTGGGGATTCGGTCCTGTTAGTGTTTTGGACGTTGTGGATGTCCAAATCACCAAAAGGGCCGAATCTCTGACACTAAGACAGACAACCATGACTTGGTTTTCTACCTTTCGGAGGCCAAAAACCTGTGACAAAGGTCACGATTAAAAACCCTAACACAAATAAATCCTAGAGGATAAAGCTTGACCTAACACGGACAGACCTCTTCACAAAAAACAAAGGCTCCCACAGGCCTCCTTAGAGACTAGGGGAGAAGAAGGCCCAAAACGCCCTAGGCCGAACTAGTGCTAGAGCGGGAAAACACTCTGAAACCTAACAGAAAAACCAAGAAAAAGAAAATGAGAGGAACAAAAATGATACTTACCTTAGAGGGGAAAAAGTGAGGAGGAAGGCACAGAAAAGTGGGAGGCCAAATCATGCGGTCAAGTTTTTTGGTCAAGGGCGAAGACGCTGAAGCTGCGAGCTCTTGAGAAAAATTGGAATCAAGGGTGCAAAGTGTTTTGAAATATGGCCTTTGTAACTTATAGCCCACGTGCCTTGACGTCAGTGCTTTCGGTGGTTTTGGTGTCCAAAACACCGAAAGTTCAGAGGTAGACAACTTTAGACTTTTGGTGTTTTCGGATGCCAAAAACACCGAAGGAACTGACTTTCAGACTTTCAGCCATTTTGGTGTTTCAGAGCACCAAGGTCCCCAAAATGTTGAAAGGGCCAAAAGGCTGAAAAAGGGTTTTTTTATTGGGATCAGCCTGACGCCTATTCTTCTAAAGCTGACCAAATGAGGACTCGATGGGGCAAACTAGACCAAAAAAACATAAAGGAAAAAAAGGGGGTCCCCATGGTCAGAGGACCAAAGAAATGGGGGGTGTGTTGTGGACCCACAACACATTTTACATAGGCAACCCCATTTCTATAAATAGGCAAGAATTCCAGAGTTACAGCCTTGTTGTGAACACATAGCCTGATGAAATACATAAGCTGGCCCACACGGTTAAAGAATTAGACACTTATCTAATCCTGCAATAGGGATGAGTGATCCCTTGGCTCATGGTGTATCAGTTTCCCACCCATGTTTACTGAGAAACTTTGTAGCCCAAAAACTCAAATCACTACAAATTTCTCTGCAACTTCCAACTGCTTTTTTTCAAAATTCTACCCTCTGTATCCTCAATATTTTGTAGCCTATGTTCCACCTTGTATTCCACCTAATCTTAGGTCTAGATAAAGTTGTTGAGTGCTTGGTCTGGTTTTTTGGGGGCTATAGTAGAGGAGAATTTTAAAAATTAGAGGTAGAAATGTGATTTGGGTGTTTGAAAATAAAATAGCTTAGCAGAGAATTTCATATGCTTCTAGGTTGTCACATCAATTAAATTGAAATGACTGCGTAGCATAGCTTAAGTGAGGGTAATTATGGAAAAACACAAGTTAACAAACCGCCCCTCACAAAAATGGTGACAAGTGTCCTCACATGTGTGGTTATAAAGTACAATAACACTTGGATGAAGTACTAAATTAATTACAATGTAACATATAATAATGTCAAATGAAATAAAAAATGTTGCAAATAATAAACAAAGGCGTACCTGGAGAATAATCATGTGTAAATGCCTAAATCTGGAAAGATTGGATGATGTGTATTGAGAAAGAAGTAATGAGTGGCATAATAATGACGGCATGTGTGAGTGAAGATGGCAGAAAAATTTGATGGGATATGATGTGATGGTTTCTTTATTGTGGAAAAAGAGACTTTCATGGGAAACAAATTTTTTATTATGACTTGTTTGAATGAATTCAAATAGATTACCAGAGTGGAAATTCACTCTGTTCAACTACAGGAAAGTCTTTGGCTGGAGGAGGTCCATTCGATGCATGAAAGTTGCTGGTTGCAGGAGAGTCTTTGGTTGCAGGAGGTCTATTGGCTATAGGAGGTCCATGGGCAGTAGGATGTAGATCAAATTGTTGCAGGAACTCAAACTTGGTGGTAGGCTTATGGTATAAATGGAGTCTATGACCATTGACCAATAAATTGAAGCACACAGGATCAATTGTAGACAATTGCACTACACCATTAGTAAAAACTTTGTCAACCTCGTAAGGACCAAGCCAATGAGTCATAAGCTTACCTTTATTTTCTTGAAATTGGGAATCATATAGAAGTGCATAGTCACCAGTAATAAATCATTTATTTTGTATATGTGATTTCATGTCATTTCTTGCATTGTAGTTGAACCAACTCTATGCTCTGTAAAGCTATCTTTCAGATCTCATCTAGATAATTAAGTTGCGGGAGTCTTTCCTACTGGGCTGTAGGAAGATCCAAGTTGAGTTGTAATGTTGTTTGTAAAGTTTTATGCTCAAATTCTATGGGCATTACAACAATCTTTCCATACACCACCTCAAAGGGGGTGAAACCCATTGGTGTTTTCCATGTGGTGCGGTAAGCCCACATAGCTTCTTGTAATATTCTACTCTAGTCTGTCTTGTGTAACTAAACTATCTTAGTCAGGATGGCCTCAATCTCCCTATTGGTGATCTCTGCTTGACCATTCTCTTGGGGATTATATGGACTAGAATTCCTATGGTGAATATTGTATTCCTTCATAAGTGTAGTTATCAGATTAGAAGTGAATCGAGATCCCTGATCTGTGACTAGTTCCTGTGGAACACCATACCTGGTAAATATTTCCTCATATAAAAACTGTACAACCCTGTTATACCTTGCATGCTTCATAGCCCACACTTCCACCCATTTAGTGACATAGTCAATGCAAACCAAACTTTAAGAGTTATCATTTGATGTGGGATTAGTTGGTCCCACAAAATCTATTCCCCATTATCAAATGGAGTTACTATTACCTAAGGAAATAAAGGTATTTCATCTGATTTGGTGGGTTGTCCCATTCCCTGACATCTATCATACTTACGGGTGTAATTGGCTGCATCCTTATATAGAGTTGGCCAGTAATAGCCAGTATTGAGTATCTTCATGGCTGTCTATTTGGCCGCAAAATGGCCACCACAGGGTTTATCATGGCAGGCATAAAGGATATCATATGTCTCATCCTCATGAATACACCTTCTCAGAATCTGATTTGGTCTAGTGTAGAAGAGGTAGTCGGTCATCCAAGAAAAATTGAATGCTTTCTCAATTAATAGCCTCTTTTCCTTGGAAGAAAAATGTGGTGGTACCTTTTGAGTAACCAGATAAATGGTGATGTCAGCATACCGGGGGGTATGAGTGGAAATAGAAAATAGGTGGTCATCTTGAAAAATGTCATCGATGATATTTGGGTCATCGACATTCTATAACCTAGAGAGGAAATCAGCAACTACATTTATTTTCCCCAACTTATCCACTATCGTGATGTCAAACTCTTGTAGCAACAAGAGCCATCTGGAAAGCCTCCCTTTGATAGCAGGCTTGTTGAACAAATACTTTATGGCTGCATGATCAGTATGCACAAATACTGGGTAACCGATTATGTAGTGGAAAAACTTGTTCAGTGCATAAATCAAAGTTAGAAGTTCTTTTTCAGTGACTGTGTAGTTCAACTCTACGCACTGCAAATTAATGCTTATAAAGTAGATGGCATGCTCCATAGATCTATCTTTCTATCCAAGGAAAATGCCTATAGTATGGTCAGATGCATCTGTGTGTATATGGAATGGCAATGCCCAATTAGGTCCTTTGAGAACTGGTCCCTGAGTAAGTATAGCCTTCATCTGCAGGAAAGATTCTTCATAATATGTTGTCCATAAAAAGTCTGAATCCTTAGTTAGTAGGGAGTACATGGGCCCTGCTAATTTTCTGAAATCTTTAATAAACCGCCTGTAGTAAAAAGAATTCCCCAGAAAGCTGTGGACATCCTTCTGTTTGGCTGGATTAGGCAGGTTCATGATGACTTTAATTTTAGCTGGTTCCACTTGTATGCCCTTAGCAGAGATGTAATGACCTAACACAACACCTTCCTACATCATCATGAAGCATTTCTCACTATTGAGGGATAGATTATGATCCTCACACCTAGTAATAACTTTTCTCAAATTAACCAATGCCTCCTCATAGGTTTCCACATAAGTTGTGAAGTTATCCATGTATATTTCCATGCAATCATGAGAGATATCAGCAAAAATGATGATGAATTCTTGCTGGAATGTAGCTGGAGAATTACAAAAGCCAAAAGAAAGTAAAGAGTAGGAAAATTTTCCCCAAGGGCAAGTGAATTTGGTTTTCTCCTGATCTTTAGGAAGGATCCTGATCTGGTTATAGCCACTATATCTGTCTAGGAAAGAAAAATAACACTTTCCTACCAAGGAATCTAGGACTTGGTCAATGAATGGCAGGGGAAAATGGTCCTTCATGGTGGAAATATTAAGTTCCCTATAGTTGACACATACTCACCACTTCCTCCTTTATTGGGAGAGTGACTAAAGGTGAGACCCACTGGCTATCATAAATAGGGTAGATGAAACCAGCAATAAGAGGTTTTGCAACTCTGTTTTGACTATTTCCCTTAACATAGGGTTTATACGCCTCTAGAATTTTTTGACAGGAGTTTTTTCTTCTTTTAGGAAAATCCTATGAGTACTCAATTTAGGGTCCAATCCCTTCATATCTGAATAGTCCCATTCAAAATTTGTGGTATGGTATTTCAACATTTTGGCCAAAGATGTTTGCTATTGGTTAGTAAGTTTGGTATTAATATAGAAACAACAGTTAGGGGAAACTTCCAACTGCTTTGTGAGTTCTACCATAGATGCATTCATTAATGGAGGTGCTTGGACCTCATGGGGTATAAATTGGTGGTAGATTTTCTCAATTGTAGGAGATGGAGGTAAAGAGTAATCAGGGTACAAAGTTTGTAGGGAATAGTTATGGGGGTTGAGACGGTTAATGGAATCAGAATCTAGACCATACTGGTTTTGAAAAATGTTTGTGATTATGGTGTCCTCCTCCTATAGATCTAGGAAAGGATCCCTTTCTAACATCATGAGTTGAGCTACTAAGTTGACTACCTTGGCCTCCTCCCCAATGTCAGGCCAAATTGGTGAGGCTAAATCCATTTGTGGTTATGCTGGTGGGTATAAGGCTAATGTTTTAGTATGATGACCATTAGAAATGGTGATACCACCTAAGTGGAATCCTATATAGGCATTAGAAGTGGCCAGCCAAGGTCGACCAAGAATTATGGGATAGCCTCCTAGTGTAGCTTTATGTGAGAGGATCATAAATTCTCTAGGGTAAGACCAGGTTTCAAGGTCAACAACTATATCCTTTACTACCCTGTTGGGTTTGACTGTAGAAATGTCTACGAGTTGCAAGATAGTTGGTGTTTCCCAAAGGTTAGTGATTTTGATTTTCTACATGACTTCCTTAGTCATGACATTTATGGCAGCTCCTAAGTCTATGAAAGCATTTTTATGGCTATCCCATTGATGGGGACTTCAAAAACCGGGCTACCTAGGTCAGAATACTTAGGGACCACTATTTTTCCTTGCATGATATGAGAAAGTTTCCCTAGGACATGGACTATCTGGGAGTCCTTCCACTTACAACCAGGCTTTTTAAAGAAGGTCTCTTTGACAGCCTTTATGTATGTGGGGACATCCTTTACTTCTTTAAAAAGAAGAATCTGAACATTAATGTTCTTAAGTTGGTCCAGGATGTCAAAGGCTACATCATCCATATGTTTAGAGTGATCATTCTGTAACCTTTGTGGAAAGGGAGGTGGAGATGACTGGAATTTTTCTGGTAATACCATCAGGCCTATTAGAGTGGACTCTGGAGTAGTTTGAGGAATTGGATCATCGATATTTACTTCAGTTATAATAGGAGGTGTTGGTAGAGTAGTGCCTGACCCTAAATTAATGTCATTGTTTGCGTACGAAGGGTATTGGTTTGGGTCAACAAAATATACATTTTGCTAAGGTAGTTGTGACCTATTATTAGGATTTGGCTGAGGTTGGGTAGGGAGTTGAGTAGGCTTAGGGGGTGTTGTAGTGGCTATAGGAGGTGGCACAAGTGTCTGCTATTGTGGCTATTGTGGTGGCTGCAAGAGTCTGTGCTACTGGTTTGGTCATTGCTGACCTCCCTACCACTGAGGCTTTTGTTGCCAATTCCCTTGTGGAGGTTGTCAATTCCCTTGGGGTTATTTCCAATTCCCTTGGGGGTGTTTCCATTGAGGACTTGGGTAAGGATACCATTGAGGTTGTAGATTATTCCAAGGAGGTTATTGATTATTCCCAGGTGGTTGCCATTGATTACTATTAAATGGACCATTAAAAGTAAGAGGGTCCTGACGCTTACCCTATCTTTGAGACAATGGTATTCATTGTGCAAAAAAGAATAATTTCTCATCATCTCCTTCAATCATCTTGTAATCAGTGGGTAGCTGTGCAATTTCCATGTTGGAAACTAACTTGCAATGGAAATATCTCTTCTTTTGTCTATGATGTGGACAGAATTCTGTCAGAATAGCTTCAGCCTCCTCATGCTTGTTTTTCTCCTACATTGTGTCCAACTGGGTGGTCATATTATTTATAATGTCCTACTTGAGGTTAGGCAGCAAATGTTTGATTTTTGTTCAAGAGGCCCCAATGCCATTAGTTTTTCTTGTTATAGCCCTATATCCTCTGCCCTTCTTTGTCACAACTCTTGAGTAATTGAGATAGATTTTCTTGATATCACCCCATGTATATTGGGTAATATCTCCCTCGACGATTAGATCCAAGGCTTTAGTGCATCCTTCATTTATAACATGTAAGAAGAGAAGTTTTTGGGACTCCTCATTTAGTTGATGATGAGTATTTTTCTACAAGCTGAACAATAATCTTGACACATAATCCTCTAGAATTTCATCCTCCTTTTGTGTCATCTTAAAGATTTCATCCCCACTCATATCATTTCCCCTGCAGTATTCTTTATAATTTTTCAAGAATGCTATCTTCATTTCTTCCCAATCATGGACAACATCCTAACCTAAGCCCATGAACCATCTTAATGAAAACTCCTTGAGAGTTGCAGGAAACAATTTGAGCCTATGAGAATCTATGGTGTAGTCGTAACTATGGCAAAGGATGTCAAACTCAAAGAGAAAGGTGTCTGGGTCTTCAATCACTAGGCCATAAAATTTGGGGAGCGTTGGAGAGGGAATATTCTTGAGGTTGTGATTATCATGCTAGTAAATAATGGGAAATGGAAAGGTAGGGGGGTTTGCCATCCTGGGCGGACACTGAGGGAGTCCTTGCAGTTGGTAAACAACTAGAGGTAGTGTATTTTCTTCTTGATTGTCTGGGTATTAGATTCTGAGATTGGCCAAGGCTTCTGCAAACAGATTAAACTCAAATACTCCATCTAGAAGATGAAAGTTCTGTGGATCACCTTCTAAAGATGATTATCATAATTTTTAATAGAAAACTCTATTTAAAAATGATGTACATGCTTGAACTGAATTCTACAAATGGCTGTGTAAAAGAACTTGGCTCGACACCACCCCTAGAAACGGCACCAAAAATATTCGGTTCTATTAAGGTATCAAAAACTAGGCAAGTACCATGACTCACAGATTGGACATCTGATCAATCAGCTATCCTCCTTTATAGAAACTCATTTAATTTATCAACCCAGGGATGTATTACTTGAAATGGATCAGAAAAGTATATGCACCAAGGATTCTTACTCAAACCACACTATGGTTGTAGGAAACAAATTTCTTTTGAAAGGAAACTATTCTATAGCTGCAGGGAAAAAATTTCTTTGAAAGGAAACTATTCTATAGCTGTAAAGAATGCTAGAAAGGAAATGCAGAAGTGAAAGTGCTTGAAGGAAACTGCAACTTGGAAACACAAAGACTTGAGAGAATAATTATAATGCTTCAACAACTCTTCCTCTTTGGTTGCAGGAAGTGTTGGACTATCCTGCAGCTTTGGCTACAGGAACTGTGTTAACACTAGAATTACATTACCAAGATGTAGGAAACTTAAACTATATGCAAATGATCCTATCTATCTAACAGAGATTCCTCAGTAAGTGGACCCCCTTGAGTGAGTATCCAGACTCAATTAGGCTAAACTGTAGATTTAAAACTTCATTTTCTATTGTTAAATAATGTATTACAAAATTCAACTGTAAAGCAACACAATGTAAACTATAACTGATAATGCCCTCCTTCTCATGCAAGAGAGGGGCTTTATTTAAAAAAGGAAAAACATCTAATTGTTATCTAGTCATGCCAGAGAGATAGGTGAAGCTTTTATTACAATCCTATTAAACATGAAAGGAAACTATAAAATTGGAGATTGAATAGATCCATGAAAGAGGAAAGGAATGTTTTTAACAACAAATATAACTTCTCACTCTTTCCTAGATTTCCTCAGAGAATTTATTATGATGCGTGGGTCTTTTCTCATCCACTGCCACCTTGATCATCCTAAATCTTCTTGCTAGTGTTTCACTTGAGGTTTCTTTGTGTGCACCTGCTATAAGACTAGGTCGAGCGTCCAATGCATGGGCGTGTTTTACCTGGTCAAGGAAACGGTTGTTTGATTGATGCACTGCACTCGAAATGTTAGAATAGAGACATTTATGATAACAAACACCAAGATATGCATATGTCATTCATGTTTAAATAAATAATTCATTTCAAAGAGACATAACCATAATTCCAAAATAAGTAATATAGCATTTTCATCCAAGCATAGCATATTTAAGTGGCTTTAACCAAAACATAAGTTTGGTGGCAACATGTCACATAATAGAAAATATCAGTAAAAAGTATTTGGAAAAGTATGATGAACGAAGGGAAAAGATCTTAGTAAAATCTATCTTAGGGATTCTAAAGTATGGCATTAATATGCCTTATCAATGCACACCTTTTTTTGGGCCATAAAATTATTGTAAAGCTCGACGAAGATGCAAAAGTCACTATCCTTCTCCTATTTTATTAAAAATTCAATTCCAGTCAATGCAAAGATTGGATCATTCTCTATGCAATGAAGAAAAATTGGCTTTCAAATGGTCACATGATTCACATAACACAATTTGGCTCTAAGAATATTTACTATTAATATCAACATTTGAATCCTCTGTGCTTTGGTTAATCAACATCTTGTTGTTGCTACTAGGGTTTTTAGCTCTTGTTGCTTCCTTCATCCTACTTCTTCTGACGTCCCTCCATGGGGTCTCTAGTAGGGGACCCATCCTAGGTCTCTCATAACACCTCCTTGAATCCTATGGTTTCAAATCCTTTGAGGCTATCCTCGGGTACCCTCAAGGTTTCTTCCCCCTAGATGGTGTTAGGGTCTCCTCTTTTGACCTTTGTTGATAAGCCTATTGGTGCTATATTTTCTACTTTGAGGTGCCTATTAGGACTGGAGATTCCTTCTTTGGGGGGATTATCCATCCTTTTTTGTGGATAAATTTTTGGGTGTTAGATTTATGTCTATGAATACTATTGTGGAAAAGAATCAGTATGGAACTACCTACAAGAATATTGGCACGACAGTTCAAGTACTAGATGAAATTATGAAGTATGTGGTAAATGATTTGGAGCTATCTTTGGTAGGTAACTTCCTATATTTTAGGAATTCTATTGATCAAATTCAAAAGTGGGCTACTTCCCACTGGAGTCTAAAGAGGAGTGTGAAAATAAATGTTATGGCTCATAGTATGTTTTGGTTTAGCTTTGCAAATAAAGAAGACTAAATTTATGTCCTAACTAATGGCCCTTGGACATACAATAGTAATCAAAGAAATATCCTAGACCTTTTCAAATGGAAACCTGGATTGGATCCTTAAAGTGATCTACATTCTCTGGCCCCTACTTGGGTGCATCTTCCTGACCTTCCCCTAGAGTTTTGGAACACTGAATTTTGTAGAGGTATTGTTGAATCCTTTAGATCTCTCCTGGCGATGGATTGGGTCACTCTATAGAGATCCCTCCTTTTATTTACTATAATATTCATTAATGTGTAGGTGAATATAGTTTTACCCAATCACATAATTCTCAAATCAAAAGATATTTCATTGGATCAACACTTGGAATATGATAATGCAATAGTATTTTTCCAGATCTTTAAGAAGCATGGGCATTTGAGTAATGTTTGTAGAATTCAAAATAACCATAACCAATAGCCTAAAGAATCTTTACTATATGAAAAGGATGACTCTTAAAAGGTCTCCCCTCCCTCTAATGAGGCTGATTTGGAATCACTTAGACCTAATATGTTAAACTTTAGAGATTAGAGTACGTCAACCTCTGGAACTCCTGATCCTAATATTCTATAGAATGTCTTGGATACTACTATTTTTGTTATCCTACCCAATTCCTTGAACTCTGATAAGGAGAACACTAGTGATAATGAAGAGAAAAATATTGAGAAATTTATTATGGATGTTGGGTATTTGGACACGTCTTCCCCTATCCTCCACACTACTCAAGAGGTAGTTTTGGATAAAATGGTAGTCCAAATAAATATCTCAAACACTGATGAAGTTCTGCAGATGAATGCCTTGACCCAAGTAACCTAGAAGACCTCTTCCAAAAGATTCAACCTAAAATGAATGTTTTTGGAGGTTTCACTTTTAAAAAGGAATCCTAAAACAATAAAGAGAATAGTGACCCTGCTATGACTCCAAAGTCAACTACTGGTTTATCTAGATCCACCAATCTTGAGGGACAACTTTTTTGTTAGGTTTTTCCTCCACACCTCTCCAAAAAGGGTAAAATATGCTAGATGAGGATGATGGTATTGAATTTGACTGGAATGTGGAAAAGGGAAAGGTAAAAGAAAGAAAAAATTTAGATGTGGGAAATGAATCTAAACAAGGTATGCCAACACAAAAAGAAAGAAGAGAAAGAGAGATAGTGAAGGAGGTAGCAATTGGAAAATAGAGAACTACTCATGGTTTCTCTAATGTTAAGAAGAAAAATAAATGAGATCTCCACTCTTTGGGAGTAGTTGAATAACTCACATGGTGGTTGTTATTTTTTATTTTATTTTATGAATATTTTATCCTAGAGTATGAGGGGCTTGGATAGCCATAATAAATAACACATGCTGAAATGTGCAATTCAAGAGAACAAAATTTATATCTTGATCCTACAAGAAAATAAAATGAATAGAGAAGGTTTTAAGAATATTTTTAATAATATTTGGCATGGTACAGAGTGGGAAACTTATAAATCTACTAAAGCCTCTGGTGGGATATTTTTTGTATGGAATCCTAGTAGGGTCATTCCTCTAACAACAGTTTGATTGTATCTTTTAAAAATGTTATTTCTGGTATTTCCTAAAATTTGATTAATGTATATGCTACTAATGTGAGGTCTTAGATGAGATCTTTATGGGGATCTTTGGCTGATCTAATTTTGGGAAAAAAAAATCTGTTAAGTGGATGATGGGGGGATATTTCAACTCTCCCCTCTTTCCCTCGGAGAAGTCTGCTAGTACCAAGTACTTTAGTGAAAGCGTGTTGGATCTAGGGGACTTTCACTCTTCTATGGGAATATTGGATATTGATCTCCATGGTGTGAGATTCACTTGGTCCAATAGAAGATAGGGGAATAATCTTATATAGGTGGGATTTGAAAGATTCATCATTTCCTTGAATTAGTTGAATCTTCCAAACTTTTATCTCACTGCTCACCCTAGAACTGGATTTAATCATAGTGCCCTTCTCTTGGAATGGATGGATGGTAAAAGGAAATTTACCTCACCCTTCAGGTTTGAAATAATGTGGATTACTCACCCAGACTTCCATAGATTGGTTTAACACTAGTGGAATACTCCTTTTGGTGGTTCCCTGATGTTCCAAGTTTGAAAAAAACTTAAAATCATCAAATAAAAAGTCAGAGGATGGAACTGAACTTCATTTGGAAACATTTTTAATAGGAAAAAAATGGTGAACTCAATGATATTCAAGGGAGAATGGATAAGGGAGAAAATTATTTGGATATTTTTCAGCAAGAGAGAACCCTACGAGAATAATGGGTCAGACTTAACAAGAAAGAGGAAATATTTTGAAAGCAAAAATCTAGAATTAAATGGCTCAAAGGAGATAAAAATACTAAATTATTTCATCAATCCACTCTAAAACATAGAATCATAAATAAAATTAGAAAAATGGTACTACCAAATGGTAATGTCATAGAGGATGAAAAGGAGATTGAGAGAATTAGTTAATTTTTTTGCTAATACCAGGGTAATGCCAATACTATCTTTTCAGACCCAGATGGTTTGCTTGAGGTCATCCCCTATCTGATTAATGAGGAGGATAACAAGAACCTTTCTAAATAGGTTTCCCTTCAAGAAGTTAGAATTATTATTTTCTCTTTTGGTTCCTTTAAATCCCCTAGACCCGATGGCTTTCCTCTGGCCTTCTTCAAGGAGTTCTGGGATATAATAAGGGAAGATATTTTTAATGTTGTGAGATATTTTTCAAAACTGGGAAGGCGGTTGATCAGCTGAACTCAACTTACATTGCGCTTATTCCGAATGTGGGTGATCCTCAAAATATGTCTGACTATAGACCCATTAGCCTATGCAATACTTTATATAAAATTATTTCTAAGGTGGTGGTCAATAGACTTAAGCATTTGTTGGACAAACTTATCTCTCATAACAAAAAAGGATTTGTTGGTGAAAGAAATATTTTGGATGTTGTTATAATTACCCATGAGATAGTGCACTCAATGGAAGAAAATAAAAAATTTGGTATGATACTAAAACTAGACATATCTAAGGCCTATTAAAAAGTTGACTGGATATTTCTTGCTACTGTGTTGAAGAATTGTGGGTTCAAGGGAAAAACATTTAACATAATCATGAAATTTGTTACCACTACCAAATATTGTGGCATGGTTAATTCCTCCCCCATAGGGTTCTTTTCTATAGGGAAATGCATAAGGAAAGGTTATCCTCTCTTGCCTAGCCTTTTTATAATGGTAGTTGAAGTGTTGGGGCAAAATATTAAGAAAAGAAGATATTCCATTGATATAAGGGGAGTGAAAATTGATTCCCAATTTAATCCCTTCTCCTACCAACATTTTTTCAATGATATTCTCTTTTTTGGGAGGCTTACATCTCTAAAGCTAAAAAAATGGAAGGAACTCCTAGACAATTATGCTAAGGTTTCGAGCTAGTAGATAAACTTTAATAAAAGTAAGATCTATTTTTTCAATGTTGAAAATTATCTCCGAACTAAGATCACTAGGATTTTGGTTTGTAATGTTCCTCCTCTTCCTGACTCTTATTTGGAACTTCCCCTTATAGCTAAATTTCCTTCTTCTTTGTATTGGAATTATCCTTTTGAGAGATTCCAAAAGAAATTTGCAGGTTGGAAAGGAAAACTACTTAGTCAAGATAGTAAAATTCAATTTCTTAAATCTTGTTTGCAAAATATTCATGTGTACTCTCTTTCCCTTTTCAAAATCCTAGGATCGGTTGTTGATACTATAGAAAGAATTCAAAAGAAGTTCCTTTGGAGATGCACGAAGGACAAGGTGCATATGGATCTAGTCAAATGGGACAAGGTATGTACTCCTAAGAAAGCTGGAGGTTGGGAGTGAGAAGAATTAGGCAGTTTAACAAAGCTCTTATTGCTAAGATTGGATAGATTCTTATGGAGAGTAAGAAGGAGTGGTCTATTATCATGAAAGAAAAGTGTCTTAGCAATGGGAAAGTTGACTTCTTCTTATATGAACCGACCTCTTCTATGGGTTCTCCTCTTTGGATAATTCTAATCAATGTCAATAATGTTCTTAAGAAAGGTAGTAGACTGGTTATAGGAAATGGTAAAAAAGATAGATTCTAGGAAGATATATGGAATCAAGATAAACCTCTAGCTGAAGTTAACTCCTTATCTCAAGTTGAAAGATGGCTTACTAATCAATACATAACCTATGTAGAGAACTATATTTATTGGATAGAAGGTAAAGATAATTGGAAAGATTTCACAGGGAATCTGCAGCAAAGTGATGATCTTCCTCCATATATCATCAACCAACTTCTATAAAATCTGAGATCTCTATCTCTTTTCTTATCAGATTGTGCTCTCTTTTCCCAATCTTGTGATGAAAAATGGATTTGGAGGTACAAATAGTCAGGCTACTTCTCTGTTAGTTTGTGGTGCAGGAGCACTTAGGGTTAAAAGGCCCTTAGGAACATTTTGGAGTTGTTTAAGTTGGTTTGTAAGGTGTTTTTTCATTCACTCTTGTAATGACTAAGTGCAAAATGGGTCAAATTGGTGAATAAACACCTTAGTTTCTTAGATGTATGTTTTTAGGTTAATTGTGTGTTGCAGAGGTAGTTTTTAAGCCTCTTGAAATACAACCAAGGAATTAGGAACCTTAGAAAGTAAAAATGCATTAAGATAATTTTCTCGGCATGTACTAATGTTACTCAACATGTACTAATGCTTGACATATACTGATGTTTGGCATGTACTGATGTTTCTCAGCATGTACTGATACTCGACATGTACTATTGTTTCTCAAAACATTCAATTACAATGGCCCAGGAAAAGTGGCTTTTGTCATAAGTGGAGAGTATGGTCAATTATAATGGTTCTTGAAAAGATGCTATCGACTTGAGTGGACAGCTAAGTCTATTCTAATGATGGGAATATTATTTAAGATCTCCCAAGCCTTCATTTCGGGAGAGGGGTTGGAAGAGTTGGATATTTTGTAGTTTTTTATTTTCAATTAATAAAAAGTTGTTCATCGTGTTCTTAATCATTTTTTAGTAGTGTTAACTAACCCAGTGGATTTTTGGATTAAACTTGATCTATTCTGTTGTAGTTAATTGCAAATGTTTTTTTATAGATGCTCTGTTCAAGTAGTGTAGTATTTTGTTTTCATTTTGTAAATTGTAAGATTCTCATCTGTTCTGGGCTGTAAATAGAAATGACTCCTCAAGGTTCTTGAATCCATGGTAGGCAAAAGGTGCCTAGATGGAATTTGAGAGGATTCCATGTACATAGTTTTCTTTTTGGTTTTGGTAGAAGTGGCAGTCATGATTTTGGATTTCTTACACTAGGTGAGCTTGGAAATAGTCTGGCTAGGGAAGAAAGTGAGAAAGAGAAACTACCCTTGTGGGTTCCGTGAGAAAGGAAAGGATAACTTATTGATGGGGACTGGATCTGGAGGAGGTGGAAGTTCTTAGTGACCTACCTCAAGATTAGGGTTGAGAATACCCTAGGAGGTCTAGGAGAGAGACCTTAGAAAGAGTCAAGCTGAATCTGTAGAGAGAGATCTCGTCATTCCCATCAGATTGGTATCAGAACCCACTAGTATATTTGAGACCTCTTTTCGACGGCTATGTGTCACAATTACCACACTACTCTGTCAGGAAAGCGACACAGATTGGTATTGGAGTTTTGGTGTCAGAATCATCGACAGTAGCTATGTCTGTCGTTATTGCGACAGTCATGACCATCGCAATATGCACCGGCTATGAGGGTTATTATGTCATCGTTACACATTATGATTGTCTCCATTACGACGGGTATGCGACAGATATGTTATACATGCGACATCCAGCTATCAAACTATTCCAACATCTGGACATTGTGTGTAGTGTTTTGGCGTTAGTTTTCCACTGAATACCATCACAATTGTGATGGTATGCTATGTTTAAAAAAAAATTTGTCATGTACATGGAGTGGGACCTTAAAATATTGAGCTTCTCTTTGTTTTGAGAACATTTTAACATTCTCTACTTAACAGGGCCAACCACATGAAGGTGGAAGCTCATATGGCCCCTCCTAGGAGCCTCTTATGACCCTTTACGATACTTTAAGATCTCTAAGATGTAATCTTTGGGATCATAAAGGGTCATAAGAGATCTTGGGACACAAAAACTAAGAAACATAAATGTAGGCATCATGGTCACAATTTTTTGGAGACATAACATAATTGAGTGGTATACCCAGATGATGCAACGCAACCACTACTCCTCCAGTTCTAAGTTGGCACCATAGGATCCAAAAACCATAGATAAGGAATAAATTTAGAGAGAAAAGGAGGAGGGCCATAATGACTGAAATAATATAGGGATCTTGTATTATTTTGGTCATTACGACCCTCCTCTGCTCTCTAAATTTATTCCTTATCTATGGTTTTTGGATCCTACAGTGCCAACTTAGAACTGGAGGAGTAGTGGTTGTGTTGCATCATCTGGGTATACCACTCAATTATGTTGTTTCTCCAAACAATTGTGACCATCATATCTACATCTATGTTTCTTAGCTGTTGTGATATCTACATTTATGTTTCCCAGCTATCGTGTTTATGTGCATGTTCTTTATGTGTTTGGCTTCTCTCCCTTGCATCCAAAATAAGATTTTCCCACTCTGAATCAAGAATGCACGTGTAGCTGCATAGAATATATAATGTTAGAAGGCCCCAGATGGGCATAAATTCAATGTACAATTATGGTCTTGAATAGATAAAGTGGAACTAGAATTTCAGCAAGGCTGGGAAAAGTTTGTGCATAATTATGAACTTTTTCTGAAATTCCAGTTTTAGTTTATCTTTATAAGACCATAATTGTAGCATTGAATTTCTATCCATTTGGGCTTTCTAACACCATATGTTCTCCTGGTTTTTTATGTTGTGTCTCCAAAGAGTTATGACCATAATGCCTACATTTATGTTTCTCAGATGTTGTGAGATTAAAAGTTTTCTAAGGAAATTGTCGTGTCTATGTGCAACTGCATAGGATCATCACCAAAGGGGGTTCCAGATCAGATAACCCCCTTTCACTTAATAATTATGAATCCATCAATGGTATACTAATTGTTTAGGATTGTAAGTTTTCATTAATGGCTTCAAATTACCAAGCAAAAGGTGTACAAAAGATGTAGCAGCCTCCAGAGCCTTTTGATTGAATTTTTTCCCATCTAAGCCTTCTAACACCATATGGAATGTGATGTGTTTATAGAAGAGATCATACAGACCTATCTAGTGATCACATTGTGTTGAAGGTGGCACTTGATGTTGTTGCAACGACTACAGACATTAAACTTTGCATCACTTCCTGATGTCATTGAAGCAGCATTAGACTCCACCATCGTCACAATATGATCACTAAATAGGTTTGTACGTCTTCTACATTTAAGTTGGGTTGTTTCCATTATTGTTTTATGAAGTTGGGTGATCCTTGCCAATGTCTCTAGGGTTGAATCCTGTATGATTCAAAACCTGCAAGGAAGGAAAAGATGGGTTTAGATCTAAAGGATCTAAGCAATGCCTGGCACCCTTTTACTGATCCTCATCTACAATTATGCATGTGCATATTCAAGACATACACTTCTAAAAGGAACAAGGATAAAATTTACAAAAACCCATCCAAGATATAAAAAATCATAACAAAGTCATAAACAACAATAAGTTCATAAGTTTATCAAAATATGTCCAATGTATCTACATGAAATTATAAAAAAGTTTTAGTATCTACAATATCCCTTTATTAATAAAATTTATCCATATGGTCCCAACAAACTAGTGCACAAACTACACAAAGAAGGCATCGCAGAAACATGATTTTTTCTTTCGCCATTGAAGCAATCTCGGTGGCACTAGCTGCCTCTCGAGCCTTGCACAAGTTGCACTCATTTCCTACATTAGGTATAGACGTAGATAGGGTAGATGTAAATGTGATTTCATGGACCCACTGAAAGTATTGACATCCTGATGTGGACAGAAGTCTTGTTGCTGCTACAGAACTAGCTTGGCTCTCCTCTAAGATCTTTCTCCTAGATCCCTTAGGGTGTTCACAACCCTAAACTGAGGTAAGTCACTCTCAACTTCACCTCCTCTTCAAGACTCACTCCCCATTAAAGTTCTTTTCATCTCCTCCTTACTGAACCTACACAAATAGATTCATTCAACCAATGTTTTCAGAACATTGTTCTCATTCTCTTCCCTAGCCGGACTATCACCAAGCTCGCCTAGGGTAAGATCTCTCGACTTTTTGTTGTTGCTTCTCCTACAAAAAAAAAAAAGGAAACTATGTACAAGGGCTCCTCTTGAGTTCCATCCCAACACATGATTCTTACCATGGATTTAGGAATCTCGAGGGGCCATTACTGCTTACAACCCAGAACGGGTGAAGAACTAATAGCTTGCAAAATAGAAAATAAAGTAACTAATCTACTTGCATACAAAATGAACAAACAAGTTTGATATCCACTAAACACACTATCTAAAACTTCTCATTACTAGAAACAAAACAAAACAGTACAATAATCTGCAACTCTGTGATTTCCTGTAGCTTCTCTTTTCTTCAATCTCTATTCTCTAGATCCCTGAAATGAATGCTCTAGATGTTATTAGTAACCATATTCTCATAGGAAACAACCTTAACGGTCCACTCATTCACAAGAATCTCCTCAGGAATCGTTACACTAACCATACTGTCCATAAAAGACAAGATCCACTTTTCACGGGTCGTTACAACTGTATATTGCTGAGCAACAGGAATGCAAGCTGAGCTGTAGTGTTAAATCAGCCTTAGTGTTAACTCCGAACTCAGTGTTAACTCGACACTTAGTGTTAACTCAGCCTCAATGTTAACTCGGCACTTAGTGTTAACTCGGCACTTAGTGTTAACTCGGCCTTAGTGTTAACTCAGCACTCAGTGTTAAATCGGCCTCAGTGTAAACTCGGCACTCAGTGATAACTTGGCAGCTTATCAAGGTTCTTGATGCCTTGGTTGGATTTCCAGAGGCTTCCAAACTACCTCACACACACACAACTAAAGGAAACCAACTAGGCAACCTATCTAGCCATGGATTGACCTAGTCATATCCATCTTAGGGAAAAACAAACAAATGACCTTCTAAGGTCCATACACACTCTCCTGACTTGGCTAGAGTCAGTACATGCCAGAAATAAGGAGCTAAGGGTTTGAGCTAGGCATGCTCCTGCACCACATCCACTATTTTCCTGCAATACTAAATCTACATCAGTTCTTCCTAAAATGATTATAACTTGTCACATTACTTTTAAACATTAAAATATAATTCCATATCCAAACCTTTTTCCTATTTGGGAAACCCCAAAATGGATGCCTAGGATTAATTATTGTGCATGATGTCTTCAACACACAAGGGCCAACACCACATTGACACATAGGCACATTGACTGAAGCCATCGATGCTATATTTATAAATATTGCACTGTCATTCCAAAATATCATTTTGTTTAGTTGGTTATTTTGTTCATTCATACTAATTATAATTGTAATAAAAAGAAAAATACTAATCATGTAGACAACATCTCAAATCAAATTGCAAAATGACTATTATCAATCATAGTACATGTAAATGCAACGACCTAACTGCATTTGATGGAAACCATATGCATAGTTGTGATTGGGAATTTTAGTCCTTACCACACATTAAAATGCATGTAAAGGCATATACAGTTGGGGGCATGTCAAATTTTGATATTGTTATCAAGATTCAAGTGTATAGTTTGACATTCACATATTGCCTTGTGTCAACTGCAGTTAACAAACTAATCTCACGAAAATTGTTGATCTTTCGACAATTCCTCTCATTACTTCTCCTCTTGAAACAATTGGGACTACCTGGGAAAGACAAGTAGGCTCTACTATAGCATTTTCCATGTTCACTACATGCACGGCTAATTTCTTCTTTTCTATCTCCATTCCTCATCATGCTTCATCCTTGTTATATGTGTGGCCAAAATATTGGTATTTAGAGTCTACTCACTTTCCCGGGTACTCCCAATTGTATGAATTGGAGTTGAACCATGTGTCACCTACACTCTTGCAAGTCATTGTCGACACATCAATGATTTTCGTGACATGATAAGCAATTTGTGCATGTCAAATTCATGGATGAAACATGGGTCAATGAGTTTGACTCAA
>MU227135.1:297624-324994 GCA_018584345.1 Thuja plicata
ATTATTAGATGATCTTGTTTAATTTGTGTTCATTTCATGAAAAGATACATGTAAAGGAAAAGAAATTTCTGCATCTAAAGATTACATGTATATACTATATATATGCCAAATAACTTTTATATACTATGCAAGCAAAGGAACTGGAAGATAAAATTATCTGGGCTGCTATGAGCATAGCCAAATTTTAGAATAATATGCAAGAGTATAGGCATACATAAGAGGATGAACATAAATAATAAGGGTACCAGACATTGCTTGAAGTGATGAATTTTTGACCTGGGTATGAATCCAATGTGCACTTGCATGATCCAGAACCTGCAAAGAAAAGAGAGATGGGGGTTAGATCAAGAAGATCTAAGAAATGAATGGCATCCTAATACTGATCCTCATCTACAATTATGCATGTGCATAGTCAAGCCATACACTTCTGAAAGAAAAAACATGCTACAGGCCATGTGCACTCAGAAGAATGTTGCAGAAAGGAAAGAAGATACCATGTTTTTCCTCATGAAATTATCATAAACGGGGAGTACCACATAGTGAATATCAATAGAAAAACAAATAAAGAGATATCAAACACTTCACACAATTCCTTGAAGGTAATAGCAACGATGCCCTAGCTCTCAAAGCTCATGGGTCATCAAGAATTCCAAATGTAAAGATGTAAATGAATGCCAGTATTAAACAGTGAGCTCATAGATAATGCATGATGCCCTAGCTTGCAGCCCGCGAGCCATCAAGACATTTCCTCATGAAATGATCATAGACGGGGAGTACCACATAGTGAATATCAATAGAAAAACAAATAAAGAGAGATTAAACACTTCACACAATGCTTTGAAGGTAATAGTAATGATACCCTAGGTATCAAAGTTCGCGGGTCATCAAGCATTCCATATGCAAAGATGTAAATAATGCCAGTATTAAATAGTGAGCTAATAAACAATGCATGATTCCCTAGCTTGCAGCCCATGAGCCATCAAGACATTCCGTCATGAAATGATCATCAATGGGGAGTACCACATAGTGAATATCAACAACCAAAAAAATAAAGAGAGAGAAAACACTTCATACAATGCCTTGAAGGTAATAGCAACGATGCCCTAGATCTCAAAGCTCATGGTTCATCAAGCATTCAAAATGAAAAGATGTAAACAATGCCAGTATTAAACAGTGAGCTAATAAACAATGCATCATGCCTAACTCGCAGCCTATGAGCCATCGAGACATTTCCTCATTAAATGATAATAAACGGGGAGTACCACATAGTGAATATCAACAGCAAAAAAAATAAAGAGAGATCAAACACTTCACACAATGCCTTGAAGGTAATAGAAATGATGCCCTAGCTCTCAAAGCTCACGGGTCATCAAGCATTTGAAATGCAAAGATGTAAACAATGCCAGTATTAAACAGTAAGCTCATAAATAATGCATGATTCCCTAGCTTGCAACCCGCGATCCATCAAGACATTTCCAGTATTAAAAATGCCAACAATGCCAGTATTAACATTCATATTGTGCCATTAAATCAACAAATGTCATCAAAATGAAGTTGAGTTAATGAGAATACAAATCTCAAATGCCTACATGATCAAGTCGTGGCTACCATATACAAAGATTCCAATCTTCCAAAGTTAGATCCTCTTTGCCCTAAATTAGAAATGAGCCTTTCTTTTTCTTTTTTTTTTTCTGTTTATAATCATGCAGGTGTCACAATTCCAACAGTACCATCGCTATTACGACAGCATTGGAGGCACTTGGAAAAAAAACACAAAAATCACACACAAATGGTAGTGCCATTGCAAATTGGCATCAAAATTTGACCCCAAATGTTGTAGTTGCCTAAAGATTGGGCTTTTGTTGTGTGGGTGTTATCTTCAGAAGAGTCTGTAGATTCATTAAAATGGTTTCCAATGTTGATTTGGAAAAGGATGTAGAAGAGCATAAAGAGGAGAATAGACTCCTGAAGGAACAACTAGCCAAAATGACAACTAATTTAGAAGAAGTACAACTTAGGACTACAACAGTCATTGAAAGGATGAGAGAAGCTGATGGAAAGGGTAAGTTAATGACCGAGGAAGACATAATACTAGAGCCAGACCCTATGCTTCAAGAAGAGCCATTCTTGAAAGATTTGAAAGAAATTAGTGGTAAGTCCTTGGAAGGTGTTCCTCTATTCAGAAGCAAGATGGAACTAGAATTAGTCATGGAGTGGATAGAAGGACTTGAGAATCCCTTTGACTGTGATAATGTGACTGAGGCTTGGAAGGTTAGAATAGCCAAGATAAGGTTGAGAGGGACTACTCTCACATGGTGGAAGTTTGTCCAAGATGAAAGGGCCAAAGAATGAAAGAATCCTATAACCAATTGGAAAGGTATGGTGGCTTAAATGAGTGAAACTTATCTCCCTTATGATTATGAAGTTCATTTGCATAAGAAAAGATAGAATCTGAGATAGAAAGACTTAGAGGTCAGTACCTATACATAAATTTTTCACAAGTTATGCTTAAGGTCGCATGTAATGGAAGAGGAGGGCCTAAAAGTGGCTAGGTATCTGAACAGTCTCAAGTGTAATATCCAAGAGGAAATTAGTCTCTTAAGCCCCAAGATAGTACCTCAATTCTATCAGATAGCTCTTAAGGTAGAAGAGAAGTTCAAAAAGAAACAAGATTAAAATATTAGGGGTAGAGGAAGAGACAATAGAATTCAAAGAGGAGGCTTTGGTGGAAGGAATTTTGAGGCTAGAAATCAGAGTGAGTCCAAATCCACTGAGAATAAAGGAGAATCCAATAACACAAAAGGTAGTTACAATCGAGTAAGAAGTTCAAATAAAAATTCAAGAGGAAGAACCAATAACCAGGGAAGAGGATCTTATTTCTCTTCAATGAAGTGCTATAACTCTCAACAATTTGGGCATCCTTCCTATAGGTTCCCTAAGAAGGGTTCTACATAAGAAGGAGGAGAGAAAAGAATCAATTATGTGCAAGAAGATTCTTCTAGCAAAAAGACAACAAAAGTAGCCCTAGATTTTGAGATAGGGGATAATTTGATGATTTGAAGAGCACTCCTCAAAGAGCCCATCAAAGAAGAGCCAAGCCAAAGAAGATCTCTATTTTGAGTCAAATGTAAGGTACTAGGTAAGGTTTGTAAAGTTTCCTACATTCTGGTTCTACTAAATACATGGTTTCTATGGAAGCTATTGAAAAGTTAAAATTGAAAAATATTCCTCATACTAACCCTTACAGAGTCACTTGTTTGAAAAAATATCAACATGTATTAGTTAATGAGAAAGCTTGGGTGGAATTTTCCATAGGGAGATATAAGGACCAAGTTTTGTGTGATGTCCTACCCATGGATTCTTGTCATCTATTATTGGGTAGACCTTGGCAGTTTGACAGAGCTGCATTGGATGATAGAGCTAAGAACTCATATTCCTTTAAGAAATATGGAGTTACTTTGAAGATACAATCAATCTTGGAGGAAGGTGAAGTGAAGAAAGGGGATCATAACATACTATTGGTGGGTAAGAAAGATTTATTGAAGAAACTAGAGGAAGAAGATAGAGTGGGATTTTCTTTGGTTCTAAAACTGAGGGATGAAAAGAGAAATGAGAAGGAAGAGTTACCTTTAGAAATAAAAGAGTTGTTAACTCAATTCCAAGCCATAGTTAGTGATGGTCAACCAGCTAACCTACCACCTGAGAGGTCTATTTGTCATCAAATTGATTTCATCCCAAGAGCCTCACTTCGAAACAAAGCTGCTTATAAAAAGACCCCATAAAAGAATGCAAAAATTGCTAACCAAATTCAAGAGCTACTAGATCAAGGGTTGATTAGAAAGATAATAAGTCCATGTGTTGTTCCCATAGTCCTATCCCGAAAAAAGGGTCATACCTAGAGGTTGTGTACAGATTACAGGGCCATAAATAGGATTACTATCTGGTATAGCTTCCCAGTCCCTAGGATAGAAGATTTAATGTATTGTTAAGGGCGAGCTAAGTGTTTCTCCAAAATAGATCTTAAGAGTGGGTATCATCAGATAAGAATAAACGGTGGAGATGAGCGGAAAATTGCTTTCAAGACTACCGAGGGACTATATGAGTAGCTTGTTATGCCTTTTGGGTTATCCAATGCCCCCATCACATTTATGAGGTTAATGAATAAAGTGTTGAAGGACTTCATTGGAAAATGGGTTGTGGTGTACATAGATGACATTTTAGTGTTTAGTAAAACCAAGGAGGATCATCTTAGACATCTGCAAATGGTAATGCAAAGACTACATGAGGAGAAGTTGGTAATCAACTTAGAGAAGAGTGAGTTCATGAAGAAAGAGTTAGTATACTTGGGTTTTGTTATCTCAGAGGGTAACTTAAAGATGGATACAAGGAAGGTGGAAGATATTTTGAATTTGCCTACACCTAATTCAGCCATAGAAGTAACAAGCATCCATAGATTAGCACAGTTCTACAGGAAGTTTATCAGACAGTTTAGTGAAATCATCGCACCTATTTTGGATACCATAAAAGGGCATATGAAAGACAAATTCCAATGGAATGAATAGGATGATAAGGGATTTGAAAATCTAAAGAGAAGAATAGAAACCCAGCCTATACTCACACTTTCTAATTTTGACAAGTTGTTTACTGTGGAATGTGATGTCAGTAATATTTCAATAGGTGTGGTTTTGAGTCAAGAGGGAAAACCAGTTGCTTTTCATGGTGAAATAATTAGTGATGCAAAGAAGTACTCATCATATGATTTAGAATTGTATGCATTGGTAAAAGCACTAAGGAAGTACGAACATTAACTCCTTCCTAAAGAATTTGTAGTCTTTAATAACAATCAGGCTTTAAGTTTTCTGAATTCATAGGATAAACTAAGTCATAAGCATATGAAGCGGGTGGAGCATATCCAAGCCTACACCTTCACTATCAACCACAAAAAAGGAGTTCAGAATAAGGTGGTAGATGCATTGAGTGGAAGATTTCTCACAGTGTAAGAAATTCATTTAAGAAGCATTGGCATAAACAGATTCAAGGCTCTATATCCAGTGGATGAGGACTTTTCAGTAGCCTACAAGGTATGTCAATATTTTCAAAACCACTTTCATAGTGAGTATACTAATTTCATCCTCCAAGAAGGTCTTCTATTTAAGGGAGGAAAACTATGTGTACTGAGAGGTTCAATGAGGGAGAATTTAGCGCAAGAAAAACATAATTGTTCATTAAGTGGACATTTTGGGGTGCATAAAACTTTAGAGTTGGTATAGTAGTACTATTATTGGCCAAGAATGAGTAGAGATGTCTAGAAGTATGTAGATAATTGTATAGTCTATCAAAAGGATAAGGGGACTTCATCCAATTCAGGATTGTATCAACCCCTTCCAATCCCAAATAGAACTTATGAGTACCTCAGTATGGATTTTTTGGTTGGACTTCCTACAACCAAGTTGGGAATGGACATTATTTTTGTGATTGTGGACATATTTAGCAAGATGGTTCACTTTGTGCCATGAAAAACTACTCATGATGCATGAAATATAGAAAACCTATTATTTAGAGAAGCAATAAGGGTACATGGATTACCCTTAAGTATTGTATCAGATAGGGACTCTAAGTTTATGAGTCATTTTTGGAAAACCTTATGGAAAAAGCTTGGTACAAATCTTTCCTTTAGCTCAGCATATCATCCACAAACCAATGGTCAGACTGAGGTGGTGAAAAAAATTTTAGGAAATATTTTGAGATGCCTCACAAAATAATATGGAAAATCATGGGATTAGTTACTTGCTCAGGAAGAATTTTCCTATAATGATACAATCAATAGATCTACTAGAAAGAGCCCTTTTGAAGTAGTGTATGGGATTCATCCTAGGTGTATATGTGAACTAAGGGATCTTGGAAGAAATTTAGAGAAGAGTGGTTATGCTGAAGATTTTTCTCAATCCATGAAAGAAGTCTATGATACTCTAAAGAAGACATTAGTGGAGAGTACAACTCACACCAAGCAAAAGGTAGATGAAAAGAAAAGAGATGTTCAGTTCCAAGTTGGAAATTTGGTCATGGTGCACCTAAATAAAGAAATAATGAGCAAAGGTGTCCCAAGTAATCTTCAAATGAGGATGATAGGTCCTTGTACAATTTTGGCAGATTATGGATCTAATGCTTACAAAGTTGACCTTCCTACTAATAGAGGGTTATCTCTAGTTTTTTATGTGGCAGATCTTGTGTCCTATAAGGGACCAATTCCAGAAGGAGGTCCTGATCTATAAGTAGATACATAGGGTCTCAAAGACCTAAAAATTATAGTTACTCCAAAGCCAAAGGTAGAGAAGATTCTAAATTCAAGAGTTGCTAAGAAGACTAGAACAAAAACCTACATGGAACATCTAATCAAATAGAAAGGACAAGCTGATTCTGAAGCTACATGGGTATAGGAAACCGAGTTCAAGAGATTAGGCATCGAACCTAACTCGATCCTATCACCTAGAAGTTTACTTATCTTATTTGGGGGAGTATGGTGCAGGAGCACTTAGGGTCAAAAGGCCCTTAGGAACATTTTGGGTTTCTTTAAGTTGGTTTGTAAGGTGTTTGTTCATTCACTCTTGTAATGACCAAGTGTAAAATGGGTCAAATTGGTGAATAAACACCCTAGTTGCTTAGGTGTATGTGTTGAAGGGAATTTGTGGTGGTCTCACCAATGAGAGATGAGTTGTTACTAAATTCTGAAGTATCAGCCAACTTCGCCTAAAGATGCTTACCAGAGAGCGAGCTCTCTTAGCCTCCAAGAACCTAGTTGTTGGGTCACGATGGTGCAAGTATAGCTTAGTTGGATAAGTGACTATTTTTTGGGGGGGGATAGCTGGTTTTTACTTATTGACCTCTGAAACTTCAATGATAGTGGGTTTCCTGCAAGCATTCCTTATATTCGGCAAATAAAATAACAAAAGATAGGACAAGGTTAGTATAGATCTCTAAGTATATATATGATGTACATCTCCTTAGCATCAACAAAGTTCCAGATGAAAAGAAATAAAAAATACTCAACATATACATATAATATTCAATCACACATATATCAATAGCAAGGTAATATATTTCATTAAATCATTGCAGAACTGGAACAAAGGACATAAGGAAGCATACAACATGAAAATCATTCGCTAACTCTGGGATCAGAAAAAACATAGAGCATAGTGTTGAATGGTGTTCCTCATTCCTTTATTAACTTCAAATCTAGCATCACTGGTAGTTACACTAGTGGCCCCAAGAGAGCATTAATCTACTCTGAATTTTTAGAAAACAAGATTGCTAAGAACTCTGAAAGCTTGTATTTCTAGTGGATAGCTATATCATCAATTTTTTGACCCTTGGAATGGCATCAGACTTGGTATTTATAGAAAATTATAACTACCTAATGGACTAACACTACACTAGATATTTACATTATATTACAACATTTACAGTTGGTACTACCTATGCTATTAACATCATCTTAATATAATACAATCATTTGAAAAGAAAAGAGAAGAAAGAAAGAAAGAAGCTTTGGGAAAGATGTCATCAGAAAAGTGTCCTTGTACTTGCAAATTTGATGGATCTTCTTGCAGAGACTTGGGCCATATTCCCTCATTAATTCTTTCCTGAGTCTCGGTGATCAAGTGGGCCCCTGCAGGCTAGATAATAATGCTAGACCAATGCCTTGGGGCCCGATAGGCATCTATAGTGAGCCTTCAGACCAATAGTGACCAGTCACACCAAGAAGGATGATCACAGACCTGACAACAAGTCATAGATAGAAATTAGTCGACTCAGAAGAGCTATCGACACTTATCACTATAAATATTACAAAACTAGGAGTCTGGAGATTCAGAATCTAGGAGCTTGTACCCAAATAATAAAGAAGGAATCTGGTTTCTGGTGAAGGATTCCCTGTACTAGGAAATATTAATGGCCTTTCAACTTCTCATATACCTCCAGTATCTTTAGTATGTCATCTTCTTCCACATCCTTTAGGTAGTCTTGATGATCAACAAAAATTTTGAAATGAATATCAACATTCTCAACCCTTTCCTTTAACTTTATAGCCACCTTGGCTATGTCATGGGACTTAAACAATATCTAGGAGAGCTCCGCCATTGTAGCTCCACTAAAGAAATATCCCTCAGAATATAATTTATCCTCGTCCACTTCGTCAAAATTCCCTAGTATGGAATTAATGGGAGTAAAATTCCCAGGGCTGAGAGGATCAGCTGATGTAATCTCTTAGATGAGAGCACCATATTGGTCCAATGGAGCCTGGACTTCTTGTAGTTGTTCTTCCAACACCCATACCATTTTCTTGTCGGTTTTGACTTTGAATGCAAGTCTAGAGTATTGAGTCTCAAGGAACCCATATGACTCATCCCCTAGGATGCCTGTAGTTTTTATATTATCTTCCCTGAGATTCAGAATCTCTAATGAGGCATCCCACCATTCTTCACATTTCTTGATCTCTCCCTGCCACTGAGAAATGATGGCCTCTATCTACTTTGATGTATCATGTACCTAGAAGAAGTCTTGGAGAGACTCAAATAGAAAACTTCTTATGGCCCCAATAAGATGGGCCATCCACTCATCCACCACTAGCGCCTTCTTTTTCATAACCGTCACTGCATCAACATCACCTTGAGGGAGCGGTGTCCTAGAGACTAAAGGTTCAGGTGTTTCGAAAGCAAGGGGGCACACTAACTTTGTCAGGAGTCCAAAAATATTGGCATTGGTAATTTTCAAATCCTTCACCTTCTGATATTTCTTCTCATATCGAGCCTAAATAGCATGGATTTCTTCATTTAGGAGGTCCAATTCCCCTTGTTGAGTTCTTTTTCCCAGAGGCACCTCCATGATTATGTACTCTTTAGTTGTCACCTCTGAGTCTTCTTTTCCTATTGGAGGTGCGGAAATCATTACCACCACATTACCATCTAGGGCCTTTTGAGTGTTGCAAAGGGTGCGGGCCTTCTTAGGGTTCTTGGGGACTTGGCCTTTGGCCAAAATTTCTGCTAGTGATAGTGGGGCCAAGATAGTTGTTGGAGCTTTCCTTTTGTAGGGATCCACTAACCACTATTGAGGGGCAACTGGCCTGCTTATTATCATCCCCAAACTTGAAGCATCCCCAGGGTTTAATTTAGGTTCCCCCTAGATGTGTTGTCCTTTGTATTAATGGGATCTTCATCTTCATTCCTTGTCTCTTCCTCCATACCACCCTCCAGGATGTCATCCATAGGTGGGCTAGGTGGTGGAGGCAGCTTAGGCAATTCATTTAGATCTATTTGTAAAAATGTAGCCATGAATTTTTCATTCATTGTATCAAGCAGTGTCAGTGGACTCTGATCAGCTATTGGGCTTAGGAGCACTACGCGAGAGGTTATAGTTGTTCCTAGAGGTCTAGTTTCCTCGTCATATAAAAATTTCTCTATGGCTAGGTTATTTCCTTTCTCTTATGGTATTTATTTTTCTCCTTCAACCTCTTTAGGTTGGGATACACCTTCTTCTTAGACCGCCAAACCTTCGGGTCATGTTGATTCTTGTATGGGAACCTCAATTTCTAGCTCTGTTGTCTCTTCTATGGTGCTATCAACCATACCATGTAGTTCTTTGAGATCACCCATTGGGAAGAATTCATTGACATTAATATGTGCTATTTCTGGGGGACTCTCCAGGTGATCCTCTTTTTTAGAGGAGGGGGAAGAAAGTAACTTGACTTCAGGTATATTCTCAGACTCATGGTCTGGGCTTTTACTTCTTGGAGGATACTCCTCCTTCTGCTTCTTTCTTCTCTTGAGAGGCACCCCAGTATCTATAGCTATTGAAGTTCTAGCAATCTCTGATTCACATGTTTCACTTAACAAAATGGCCAAGGAGGGAGAATCTCCCAGCGGAGCACAGGAGCCTATTGGGGTAGCTCTAAGACCAAAAGTCACTCCAGAGTTTTCTACATCTAATAATTTTTGGGAGTGCTCAAATGTGTCACCCAAATGCTCCATCAGGGGGGCCAAAATGGGGTTCGAGACCTGAGGTGGGGTGTAAACCTTCTTCTTTCCTTGGTCTTTATATTTCTCTATGCCCTGGGAGCCTGAGGCTTCAAAAAATTGGTTTTCCAGTCAGATACTCTTCAGGAAAACCCTCACAAAATATGAGTGGTTGTGCTTGATTACTATCTTTGAGATGGTCTCGATGCTCAAAATCTTCTATGTATCCCAATCCACCGGAGGGAGGTCCATCTTACCTATGCTTGTATCTTTATACTCAGGGTCCTCTTGGGGCCCTATGTCTAAAAAATTCTATGGGAATGTCTGGACCTCAAGATGTTTGACCATTCCTTTTTTTATTCTAGTGTAGTGCCACCTCTGGACATCATAGTCATTGTCGAAGTTGGCCCAAAAATCTTCTAAGTGTCGAGAATGGGGGTTTACCCCCTTGGGAATCAACCTTTCTAATCACCCAAGCGAATCATAATCCTTGCGACTGAAAGAATATTTGGCTAAGTTTAGGCTGCTTAGCTCATTTTCTACTTCCTTGGATATGGCAAGGGAGTAGGAGTATTCCCCACAAATGAATGGGAATGATGGAGAGGTGACCCTCTTAAAGGTATTCAAGGCATGGGCCTCCAAAATATTCTTGCAAAACTCTAATAAAACATTTTTTTCCCCACAATGCTTGGGTAACAGGAAGGGTTGGCCGGAGAAGCCGAACACCTGAATATAAGTGTGATGGGAAAAATGGATGAAATAACATCCCCATGCACCAGCCATGCCCATGGTCTACAGGGATAATCTAAAGCCCTAATCACCAATGACCGCCTTTATCCTATGAAAGATGAAGGTGTCATTGACTCTACAAAAATGTGGGAAACTCTAGTCCCACTAAATCTGGGGGAAGTGGTCCCATGGGGTAACCTAACCAGCTCCTTCCCTGAGAATACCAACTGTTGTTAGACCCCAAATTCCTTGGCACTACTAGGCAAGTGGCCAAAGGATGTAGGAGGTCATGTAAAAATTTTGATCTACCTTGACCTTCCTCATCTATATGTCTACATGTTTGACAATGATGTCAGTCCAGTCAAAGCGTGCCTTGTTGGTGGTCATTCCATACAAAAAGTAATACATCTAGGGAAATAATTCTTGGGTTGGGGTTCCCTAAAGATCATGCATAGAAAGATGATACCCGCCTGGATGGTCTCTTTGAAGTCGGAGAAATGGATTTTTTTCTACATTTTCTTGTGGTCCCAGCACGGAATTTTTAGCCATTCTTAGTTGAGGTGGCATCGAGCCAGATCAGCTACATCCTCAAACTGCTCGCGGGTGGCGGCCTTGGTGAGAGAAGTAACACCTTCAAAGAGTGGGATGCGCCACCCTATGGTGGTTGCATCATGGTTCAACATGACAATGGGCACCAGATATCCAAGGAGGTTGGGAGAGACCAACACATAGCTCCACTTTCTAGATTGTAACATCTGGCCAGGAGAAAAATCAGCTCTAGCACTTGCACTGAACATGGAAAACTAGCTGCTTGAATCATACCAAATGTCGCTAAGTTAACTGAGATAGAGTTGTTGGACCATCAAAGTTGATGAATTGTCTGAATGAGGCCCTATAACTCAGCCAAAGTACTAACATTTATGTTGGTGATCTCTTTAAGAGAAGACTCAATACGGGACCCCTGAATCGTCCCACCTTTATTATATTTATGGGTTAGTGGGAGCTTTGCCAATGCCTATTCTATCTTGTTCTTCTTGCTGGTGCTTGCAGCGGCACTTAGGAGTTCAGGGATCTTGGGAGATGAAGATTTTGAATCCATTTCTTTCTTTCTTTGACCTACACCTATGAACTGAACAATTATCAGTATATAAACATTAAAGATTCTAGATAATGGAGGCTTTGAGAATGATCTTACTTTTCACCTGAAATAGATAAACATTAAGGCATCTTAAAAGGGATCATATGTCTAAGAATTAAATGAAATTTTAACACATGAAGGATTTCTTTCTTACCAAAGATCCAAAATGATGATGCAGAAGAGGTCGCATGGAGCGAACAATTCCAGACTTATATACATGCTCGACATTAACTTGAAAAGCTAGCAATCATTAGTGATAATATAGGTATACATGTTTTCATAGTTTAACATGCACATGCCCACTTGACTAAGTAATGACATTTAATGGATAGTTGATCTGGCATGAGTGGCATGAATGCCACTTGGGACAAATTTTAAATGCTCATTCGTGGGAACTAATTTGGCCATTAAGACAGAGAGGATAGAGGAGAGAGAAAAAATTAATGGCTTGCTACTGAACTTGTCTCTGCAACTAGCATACTCATCACCTTGACATCCAATGTTTCACCATATAGGATGATGAACTTGTGTATTGGGAAGACATGGTCTTCAGACCTCATTAAGAATTTAGATGAAAGAGGGTCTTCAGGAATTACTTCCATAAGAACCTGGCTAGGCAAGCCTCTTAGAGACACCACCTCTCCTTAGGATAGGGAAAAAAGAGCATTAGAGACTCTACCAATGTACAAGATGACCCACAGGGATTACCCATGTGCAGAGAGTGCCGAAACACTCACAGGGCCAAACTCACAAAATTTATGGGCAAGACCAAGCATCTATAGAGAGCTACCAAAACTTTGAGACTGAAATATATAGCATTTACAGACTTCCAAGCAGCAAGAAAACCACTATCTACAAAAAATATACAACTCTAGAAAGGGTGGGTGTCTTACCTTTGATTAGAATGACTAAAAAATATACAAATCTAGAAAGGGTGGGCATCTTACCTTAAATCTGCGTTGGAGAAATCCAGAGCCGCCTAGGACCTAGGTTAAAATTGCAACCCCATTAATTTTTTTGTCACCTATGAAACCCTAACATTTCAAGGCCACCTAGGACAATTTGAAAGCCACCTAGGACTTTAAAAGGTCGCATGCTTTGTAAAGCACCGCCTAAAATGATTAAAGTGTTGCAAATAAGACTTTTAACATTGCGGGGCTAAAAAAAAACCGTGTACACTTATCCAAGTGCCACCTACAAGAAAATATGGGAAAAGCTAAAAATAGATATGATTAACTTGCCTTTGATTAAATGTCTGAAAAGATGTGATTGACTTCCAAGCTAGAAAATGTACTTCCATGATGTCACTTAGTGTTTAGGATATTAGAAAAATCATATCAATGAATCTTTAATATGTCAATCAGATTGATTAAAAATGATGCCAAATCAATCTCTTCTCAAGATCTAGAGGTTAGGAACAATAGGTTGATGCGTCCAAAATAGAGAAAGATAGATTTAATGTTTTTGATTGACTTAGAATGATTCACCAATAGAAAAAATCATATAATTCACTTTGTTTCAAAATGTAGGAACATTACTGGAAGTTACAAGTACAGGGTGTAGTGTCTTGGATCTTTGATTTGGTTGATGAGCTTACTCCTCCTGAGAGACATACTATCGAGACATGTGGTCTCAATTTCCTCCTTGATCTCCCTTGGTTTTAGCTAAACCAAGGTCTATTGATAGCTATGGCAGAGTGATGGCAATCTGACCATAATACTTTCCATCTACCCCTCAGGGAGATGACTATCATGCCAGAGGATGTATATAGATTATTGAGGATCCTGACTCATGGAGAGAAAGTATACTATGATTCAGTTTATGATGGTAGCGTATGCAGATGGGTGTTTGGAGAAAACACCATTGAGAATGATTGCATTACTTGGCCATAGTTTGCGTCATTCCCTACCTTACCATCATTATTAGGAGCAGTCATCAGAGAATTGTTGCTTCTTGATAGAAGAGGTCATGGTTTTATGGTCGGATGGGGCCGTATATTGGAGGACATGATTGCACATCCTCAAAGATTTGACTGGGGTTCATGTGTGTTGGCCTAGCTCTATCATGATCTTCATGAGATTGTATATAGGCGTAGCACATCTATTTCAGTAGGTGCAGTTCTTTTACAGCTGTGGACTTGGGAGCATATCCCTATCACAAGACCAGTCTCAACATGAGTGTGGGCCTGAGGATATCCATATGTTTTTCTATATGATGGTATTCTTGTCCAGCATCGTCTGGGCAAGGTTAAGTTTTGGCATCATACTATTGATGACATTGATTAGGTCGTCTGGAGACCATATTTGAGCTACAAGAGGTGGTGAGAGGATGATGACAAGTTGCCTTATATGTTTTCCCCTCGGTGGATGATTGGTTGATCACCACTATGTATAGAGAGATTTTGCTTTCCTAGAGTGCTCCATCAGTATGGCCGAGTATAGGATATGCCACAGGGTATGGCACTTTATGCCAGGGTACAGGCAGAGAGATCCATGTGGGGAGCATAGGTTGATTATCAATATGCCTATGCATAGATTGATCAGCTTGGATTTGTGAGATGGAATCTGATGACACATGTAGCTGATGTAGGGATGTCTGCTAAGCATCAAGAGTGGTTCTTATGAAATCACTTTGTTAGATTTACAGATCCAGCTGAGCCTATCCAAGATGTTGATGATCTATCATATGATAATGGTGGGGATGATGATGATGGTGATGGAGATGGCAGGAGACCTCAAAGATAGAGGGTCCAGAGAGAACTTAGGGTATAGAGAGCTGTGGGACCTCAGATGTGGGGTGGTCATGTTAGGGGCCAAGGTGGGAGATTTGGTCAGCTAAAATAGAGGCGAGTGCAGGCACAGGTACCTCCCTAGAGACAGGCTCCTGGCAGAGTTGGTGCAAAGTGGGATAGGCAGAGACATAGATGAGTCCAGGTTGCAAGATACATTCCAGTATAGGGACAAGTTCCATAGAGACCTCCCTCTCTATAGAGATAGGCTCCTCAGGTAGATCCATAGAGTAGTACAACACTGGTGATACCACAGGTTCCATTAGCGCCACAGGAACCTTAGGCCCCTCTGGCATCACAGGAACCTCCATTTCCTCCCATTGTGGTTAGCTTAGTTTAGGATGTGAGATGATTATAGGTAGGGATGACTATAGTGACTGGACACTTGGATTAGGTTATGATTATGCTACAGTAGTTCTTAGCGACTTTAGCTCAGTTACCTACCAGTGCGAGCACTAGCTAGGCAACACCTTCCACACAGGATAAATCAAGTGATAGAGATCCCGATGGAGCAGGAGGTTCAGGTATAGGTATCGCTAGAGATGGATTAGGTGCCCCTGCTAGGTCATACGATAGATTAGGATCTATGATATCCATATATTGGTTTGATGTATCATGTTTTTTTAATCAGGACTTTGATATATGGATCATGTATTAATGTAGCTTTGATATATAGATTTTCTATAGAAATTTGATTATGGACATTTATTTATGATGATCTTCCATTGACTCTCCTTTGATGATGTGGTTATGATATTTATTTTATGCATATCTATATGATTCTATGATGCATTTACTTCTATTATGCTATGGATGCAATGTCTTAGAGTAGGACATAGATAGATGGATGCAAAGGATGTTAATGCAACTTAATTCTATATGATTTTCTGATTTTATCATGATGTATGGAATTATGCAATGCAATGATATGGATGCAATACTTAGTGCAATGGTAAAAATGAATGCAACTATATTTTTGGAATTCGATGTATGCAACTTAAGGTATGAAATGCAAAGATTTACTGGTGAAAGATAAATGACTAATGCTTAATGTTTCTTTTCCTTTCTTTTCTCTTTTGATATGCATATATAATGAATAATGATTAATGCAATGAATGCAAAAGATAATCTCATATTGATGATTTGAAACCATTGAATTGATGTATAACTCATTTTAATGATGAACCCCTTTGAACTTGGAAATTTGCTAAAAGTAAAGGCCATTAAGCTAACATGCAAATGCAATTAATCTAACATGAAAATGCAATGCAACTAATTGTCCTTGAGGTTTGCGAAATAAATGAAAATAGAGATATGTTTTCATCATTGAGTGTTGTGGAAATAGGAGTCAATACAATCCTTACTGGTGCCACTGCGACCATAAGAATATGAATATGACTTTCATCTCATTTGGTAACCTTCGGCAAACCAAGTACAACCCTCACTAGTTGAATGACCAACTATGAGAGTATGAATACCGGTTTAATCAGATTGAATGTTGCAAGTGGATTTTGGTATTAAGCTATTGAAGATCTAAATAGCCAAGGTATCCTTTTGTGTGAACAAACAAAGGTTAACCCTCCTTCTTATATGAATTTCCTCGATGGTTCTTTGATGACCATGTCCTTAGACGAATTCACATAAGTTAAAGGATCTTCCTCAAAATAGTCACTCAGAAGCTAAGAAAACATCATGTCTCCATCATTGCCAATCTAGTTGAAACATCATTGATTAGCTAAAAAGATCATGACTTGAAAAAGTCAATGAAAAACAAATCAAAAATTCCAAGTGTGTTGAAATGTATCAAGATTTTCGAAAAGAATCCCAAACATTCTGATCATTTTAAGGTTTTGTTAATTTTTAATCCTAATAAAATAAGTCAATGAAACTCAAGGATCATGGTGTAGGATCAAACTATTTAGGATAGAACAATGATATCCATCAAAGGTTCCAAACTATCTCTCCTCTGAATCTAAAAATCTGCTTCTGATGTGTAACCAAAATATAGCACTCTTGAATCCGTTTAGTTCCAAAATTCATGATGTTTTCCCCCCCAAATGATAAATGTGATCAATGTGAAACTTAGGGCAAAATGAAACCTAGAATGCAACAAAGCAGCTTTGAGAGTTTATTATGACTTATGCACAAATGACAGATGCAATGAGAATATGGACAAATGAGATGATGAAAGGCAATATGGACAAATGCAACTAGGAAGACCTAAGGGACAAAAGGTGCCTATTTCCAGGTTTTTGCCTCTTGGGATTATTGCTCTTTTTCTCTTTTGTTTTTTGTTTTTTTGCTACCAAGGCGCATATTGCTAGGTTTTCACCAAGGCACTTTTTCTCTTTTTCAATTTTTTTATTTTTTTTATTTTTTTTTATTTTTATCATCAAGGTGCCTATTTTCTAGGTTTTCACCAAGACAACATTTTTTTGATTTTCCAAATGTTTTTTATTTCTTCATGCTCAATTTTCTCCTGTTTCTGATTTTCATCTTTTCTAATGTTTTTGGCTTTTTGAACTCTCTGATTTTTTTTATTTTTTTTAATATTTTCTCCTTTTTTTGTATTTTTGACTTTATCTTATGTACAAACGTGATGCTGACTCATCTGATACTCTCAACTTATACTTTTTCCTCTAATACTCTTTCAGCTAATCAAGTGTGAAACCTCTTAAGATGAATGCTATTGATAGGTTCTTGCAATACATCACCATCAAAATTGGCCAATTTGTAGGTCCCCGTTCCAAAAGAAGAAACAATGACAAAAGGACCAAGCCAATTTGCTTCCTACTTTCCTTTATTTTCTCTCTCAACCTAATTTTTTATATTTTCTCTCAACACTAGATCTCCCATTTGAAAGGTTCTTGGTTTAATATGCTTGTTATAGTTCCTTGAAATTTGATTTTGATATACTTTCAAATGATCATAAGCTTGAGTTTGGTGTTCCTCCAGCATCTCCGATTGTTGAAGTCGGGCCACTCTATAATCCTCATCTATAATCAATTCATGTAATGACACTCTTAAGGATGGTATTTCAACTTCTAAAGGTAGAACAGCTTCAACCCCATAAACTAATGAAAAAGGTGTATCTCCTATCGGGGTACGAATACTAGTTCTATAGGCCCATAATGCCAGATTGATTTGAAGGTGCCAATCTCTTCATGATTTACCAACTGATCTTTTTAGAATTTTGAGGATGTTTTTGTTGGTAGCTTTTGCTTGTCCATTACCTTGAGGATATTAAATGGATGAAGAGTGATGAGTAATATGGAATGTGTCACAAAGTTCATCTACATCCTTGTTTTTAAATTGTTTTCCATTATCTGTAATGATGGTGTGAGGAATGCCATATCTGCAAATGATATGATTAAGGATGAACATGGAAATTTGCTTCCTTGTTGTAGTTGTTAAAGGGATGACCTCAACCCATTTAGTGAAGTACTCTGTTGCAGTGAGAATGTACTTGTGTCCATTTGAAGAAGGTGGATAAATCAGACCAATCAAATCAAAACCCCATTGGTAGAATGACCATGGTGTGACAAATGTGTGTAACTCTTGTGCTGGTGCATGAATGATGTCTCCATGGTATTGACATTTTGCACAAACTTTGACAAACTGACAAGCATCTCTTTCTAAGGTTTTCCAAAAGTACCCCATGCATAGGATTTTCTTAGCTAGGTTTAAACCACTCGAATGTGACCCAAAAATCCCCTCGTGGACATCTTTTAAAGATAATTTTGATTCATCTTCCTCTAGACATCTAAGGAGTGTTCCGTCAAGACCCTTACGATACAATGTATCAGAAAGGATGGTATAACAAGCCACTTGTCTTATAAAGTTTCTCTTTTGGGCCTGGGTTTATTCTATAGGTAAGGTTTGGTCTTTTAGGTAGGCACAAATAGGTCCATACCATGGTGAGTCATGTCCATTTAAAAGGGCAATAATTTGGGTATCAGGTAGCTCAAATCCTGGTTTAACCAATTCTTCCACCAAGAACTTATACCTTTCATTTTGATTGGGCATTTGAAGTAAAGATGCCAAGGTAGCCATTGCATCTGCTGCTCTATTCTTGTCACATGGGATTTTTTCAAAAGTAATCAAAGAAAATTACCTTTTCCAATCGTCCACCAATTTCTTGTAAGGCATCAATTTTTCATCCTTGGTAGCATATTCATTATTGACTTGATTGATAACTAATTGAGAGTCCCCATAGACTTATGATTCTATGACATTCCATTCTGAGGCCATCTTGATACCTATGACCAAAGCTTCATACTCTACAATTTGTTTTGTGCAAGGGAACAATAACTTGTAATATTTTGGAATTGTGTAACCTTGAGGAGTGATCAAAAGAATGCCTGCTCCACTACCATTTTGGGTGTAAGATCCATCAAAGTATAAAGTCCATGTTTTAGCTTCCACATTAACAATCTCAGAATCTGGAAACTCCACTTCAATTGGATGTGTGGATTCTTGAGGATAATCAGCCAATTGATCTGTAATAACTTGACCTTTGATTTCTTTCCTATCAACATACTCAATGTTGAATTCACTAAGTACCATCACCCACTTTGCAATCCTTCTAGTTAGGGATGTTTTGCCTAGTAAATATTTCAATGGATCAATTTTGGCTATGAGTTTCACCTTATGCATCAACATATAATGTCTTAACTTTTGAGAGGAAAATACCACTGATAGGCAAGCCCTTTCCATGAAGCTATAGTTTAATTCATATTTGATCAAAGTTCTACTCAAGTAGTATATATCCCTTTCTTTTCCTTCATTATCCTCTTGTGCCAATAAAAATCCTACAGATTTTTCCATGGCTGAAATATAGAGTAATAAAGTTTTTCCTTGAATAGGTGACATCAATATGGGTGGACTCATTAAGTATGTTTTCAATAATGTAAAGGCTTTATCACATTCCTCATCCCATGTAAAGATGGTATCCTTGTGTAGCAACCTTGTGAAAGAATGGCATTTTTCCACCAATTGAGAAATGAACCTCCTTATAGATTGAAGCCTCCCTTGAAGTGACCTCATTTGACTAATATTCTTTGGAATGTCCATATCCATTATTGCTTGTACTTTTTCAGGATCTACTTCAATGCCTTTTGCAGAAACAATGTATCCTAGGAGTTTTCCAGATTGAACCCCAAAAGCACACTTCTTTGGGTTGAGTCTCACTTTGAATTGTTCTAGCCTTGTAAAAATATTTTCAAGTATGGGTAGATGATCTTTTCTTTCATGTGACTTAGCTAGAATGTCATCCACATAATCTTCTAGAGAGGTGTGCATCATGTCATTAAAAATGGTAGTCATTTTTCTTTGATAAGTGGCTCTGGCATTTTTAAAACCGAAGGGCATTAGGTTCCAACAAAAAGTACCCCATGGGAATGTAAAGGTTGTCTTCTCTTGATCCTTAGGTGCAATGCAAATTTGATTATACCCACTAAATCCATCCATAAGTGAAAACATAGAATGACCCGTAGTTAGATCCACAATAACATCAATGCTAGGTAATGGAAAGTCATCTTTTGGGAAAGAAAGGTTTAAATCTCTAAAATCCATGCAAACCCTTATGGATTTATCATGCTTGGTAACTAGTACAATATTGGAGATCCATTTGGCATAGGCAATTACTCTTATAAATCTCACCTTGAGTAATTTTTCCAACTCTGCTTTGACTAAAAGGGCTACATGTGGATGCATTTTTCTCAACTTTTTCTTGACGGGTTTAACTCCGGGTTTCACATTCAAATGATGCATTATGAAGATCAGATCCAATCTAGGCATGTCAGCATATGAACATGCAAAGTTGATTTGTTTTTCTTGAAAGAATTCAATGAACTCTTTCCTCTCCAAGGGACTCAAAGATGCTACCAAGTGAATAAATTTAGGATCCACTTTGGTACCAATGTTAACCTTTTATGTAGGTTCAATAAGTATAGGTGATCTTTCCTCCTCATGTGCTGGTAAGGTGTCCAACCTCTCTTCCTTAGGTGCCACAGTTGGGTTTTCACCTTTGGAAACATCCTTTATTTTTACTTTTTTTGGGTCTAGCACTGCCACATGGTGGTTTTCACCACTAGACCTTCTCATTTATTATTATTTTTTCTTTTCATTTTTTGGATTAAGAGGTTGAACACATGCCCCTATCATCATGTCCAGAGTGAATTCATTTATGGAAGAGTTTGGTTCAACCGCATTGAGGTATAAGGCCATTGCATTATCACTTGGGAAGTATAGTAAATCATTTGGCTCAGAAAGATCCCAATCAATAAGTTCAGGATGTATCAAGGACAAGGATTCATTGGATGGGTTATCATTTAAAGGACTAAAGGACATGACTTTGTTGGAGGGTTCATACATTGTATCGTCAAGGTCTATGACATGTGCTTCTTCAAGATGGTACATGGAAGAAGGATCAAAATCCTCTTCACTAGAGTCCTCTGAGATTTCTATGGGAAAGAAAGCATGTGGATTAAACACTAGGTTAGAATATCCCACCCACAAATGTACCCAAGGTTCACCTACCCATTGAGTGTAAATAGGTGCTTGTTCTACATTAGGTTGTTGAGGTTCACTTGATGTTTGAGTAGAAGTCGAACCTTGAGTCACATGTTCTTGAGTTTCAATTTTAAGAGGAATTGCATAAGTTTGCATAGTATCAACCTCTATTTCATGACAACATCCTTCATAAAAGGAATCCCACTCATAATCCCTAGAATCATCTTCACTTTTAGAACCTACCATGTGGATATGTGCACAAAAATCATGCATGGGACTTAAACTTTTTCCCTTATGTTGAAAACCTATGCCGACTTTCTCTTCTTTGGCTCTCCAAACTGGTTCAATAGGTTCTAACAACCCTCTATGTCTAACTCCTAAGGGTCCTCTTCCCTTATATCCCATTTTATTCATGATATCAAATCCTTTTCCATATTGATTAGTTTGGATGTTGATATGTTTCACCCTTTCCATGGGATTAGCTGAATTATCCTCCTCTTTATAAAGTCATTGCAATACTTCATTATCCTCTTTTTCAATTTCTTGTTTGTCACATTCTCTCACAAAATGAGAATTAAATTTGTGGGTTTGATGATCTTTGGATGGCTTCGCATGTGTCCTTGGAGATGTAGGTAAATCAAAGAGGGAAACAGAATATTCCCCTACCCCTTTTGAGTGAATTTTACATTGTTTCTCAAATTGGTTCATCATGTCACTCATCTTTTGATAATGGTCTTTCTTAGCTTGTTCTCTTTCTTCCTTAGTGGGTTTCAAAGTTTCCATTCTCAATTTTGAAGTCTTGACTGAATTATCATTTGAATTTTAACCCTCATAACTCATCTTTTATTTTCCCTTAGTTGATGTAGTTGAGTTAGTTTGAGTAGGGTTAGAAGTTGATGTAACATTTGATTTTGGTTGTGAACTTTCCTCTTTGGCTTCCATCATGGTAATATCAGGGATAATTCCTTCCCTATTGTGAGGAATGTACAATTCATGACTTGTCTTTAAAGCATTACAATATTGGAAAGGATTTGAATCTCCTCCAATCGTGATCTCCTCCCCCATGTGTGGAAACTATATGCATTGGTGATATGTAGAAGGTACCGCTTGCATTTCATGTATCCATGGTCTTCCTTGTAGGATATTGTAAGTCAATTTCATATCAAGGACCTGACATATGGTATCCTTTTTGATGGATCCCACTTGAATTGGTATAATAATCATACCCTTTGAAGATCTTTCCTCCTCATCATAAGCCTTAATGGTGATTTTCCTTTTAGGATCAATGGATGATTTGGTTAACCCTAATGACTTGAAAAGGTTTAAAGTGAAAATATTAAGACAAGCTCCCCCATCTATGAGAACTCTCTTGACCCTATGTCTTTGAATTAATACCTCTATATGCAAGGGTAAGTTTTGAGGATGTGTGATAGACATATCATCTTGATCAGAAAATGAAAGACAATGAGGGGCTATGAGATGTCCTACCATGTTCTAAAATTTTTCTTCTTCCAATTTTATGGGAACGGTGATCTCAACCAAGGCTTTTTCCAAGATCTCCTTATGATTAGGAGATAATTTCAACAACTCCAAAATTGATATTTGGGCTGGAGTCTTTTGTAATTGATCCACCAAACTATAAGGCTTTGTTGTAGGTGGTGTTTGTTAAGCCAAAATAGTTGGTGTTTTAGGGCCAATAATAATAGTACCCCCTTGTAGGGTAACCTTGGAGGCTTGCCCCCTTCTGATGGCATTAGAGGATTCTACTTTAGGTTGATCTTTGATCACCACAATATTGATATTACTCTCATGGCCGGATATAGAATTGATAGTATTATCATAGGTATGGGAAAATTTAACATTATTATTGCCTCTTGCATTGTTTCCATTGTTTCCTCCATTGTTTGAATTGGAAGATTCTCCTTTTTCATGCTTATAGAAAGGAGTCTTAAAGGCTGTGTGATCTTCATTATTTTGAGGGCCTTCTACTTTTATCACACCATTTTCAATAAGATCTTGTACCACATGTTTGAGACACATGCAATCATTGGTCTTATGTCACCAATCTCTATGATACTCACAATGGTTATTCTCACTCCACCAATTTGGCTTTATTTGAGGTTCATATGGTTGAGCCCTTGGTAGGTCAATAATTTTATTTTCAATAAATGTTCTTAATGAATTTTCCAATGGTTCACCCAAATTAGTGAAATTCCTCTTGGGTGTAGGTGCAAAGAAAGGTTTAGGCTTGTAAGCCCCTTGATTATTCCCAAAGTTGTTATATGTGTTGTTGTTAAAGGGCACTTTGGGTGCTTGATTCACATTATTGGCTTGGACTAAATTTTGAGTGAGATTGAAAGGGATGGCCTTTAAAGTATTTGCCTCTACCACTCCATCATTGACCACTCCTTTATTGTTGTTATTTCTCATCCAAAATAGGTTGTTGTTAGAGGTATTGCAATTTTGATTAGTGTTGGAAGTATTGTTTTTCTTATTCTTGTTATCCTTGTAAAGTTTGGTTTCTCCACTTTTAACCAAAACTTCTTTAGTTGTTACCCCATTATCAATTAGATCATGAAATGTCCTAGGACATTGTAGCCTCAACCGATAGTTCATTTCATGATTCAAGATATTCACAAAGATATCCATCTTCTCCTTTCTGGGTACACTTTGAGGGTATCGAGCAAATACCGCTCTCCATCGTTGTAGGAAAAGTAGGAATCCCTCTCCTTCTCTTTTCTTGGTATTACATAAATTAACCATTGTAATATCATGTTTGATATTATAAGAGTAATGAGTTACAAACTTAGAGGCCAATTCTTTAAAGGTTTGAATGCCGGAGGGTAACTTCAAAAACCACTCCATGTCATACCTCACAAACTTCTAGGGAATAACCTCATTAGGTAAGTCGTGTCATGCATGAACTCTAGACTTAAGGCACAAATTTCCCTTAAGTGATCTTAAGGATCTGTTGTTCCTTCATATTTTTCATATTTGGGAAAGATAGCATTAGTTGGAAATGGAACCATGATTAATGTCTTATCAAAGGGAAAAAGACACAAAGCTTCTATAGAAAAGGGTTTAGGAACCCCGCTTTGTTTCATCATGTCCAATTGCATTTGAAATAGTTGGAATTGCTTATTCATGATGTCAATGGGATTAACCTCGGCTTATTTTTGTTTGAGTTTGTTGACATCATATTCATGGGGAAGTTTGAGACCCATTTGTGCTAGGTCTAGAAAGTACTTTTCCTTGTCTTTTTCCAATACTTTCTCCATAAGTTTCATGAAGAAGGGACTTTGCATTGCTTCATTAACCTTTTCATAAGTATCTTCTTCATCATTAGGTTCAATTTTTCCCCCATTGTTATTATTTTTCAACCCTTGGTTGTTAGGGTCCCCATTTCCTCCTCCAAGATTGGCATTGTTTAACCCTTGATTGTTAGGGTCATCGTTTCCTCCTCCATTGGTATTGTTATTGGATCCTTGGTTGTTAGGATCAGCATTTCCCCCTTCATTATTGTTAGTGTCCTTATTAACATGATTGATTTGGTTGGGATCCATATTGCCAAAGGGAAAGGACATTGTTGGTTTTGTTTCCTTGATGGGTTTTTTTAAAGGTCTTAAAGAACTAAAACGATCACCCGGAATAGGACACTCTTGCCTTAGATAAGATCCGTCTGGTTGTAGGGTAGCCTTAATGTAATGAGATCATGTAAAAGATGGAATGAACATAAATCAAATGAAAATCTTAGGCTTTTATCTCACTTAAGTCATCAATCCATGGATGATTTGTAAAATTTCCAATAATGGCAGATTTTGATCCAACTGAGTATACACAGAGGTAAAACGTCCAAAAGGGTATCCAAAAATATAATTTTCTTATTTTCAAACCCTCTGTATAGATGCACTATTTTCCCTTCTTTGTTTCTAGGTGGCTCTTGCCTGTGTGTAGGCGGCTTTTAAAGGTTTGTACGTGGTTATTGGAATTGATGTACGTGGCACTATACAGTTCACAAGTGGCATTTGCCTGTTGATAGGCAGTTTTAAACTGTTGACAAGCAGCACTTTCCAGTGGGTTACGCGGCTGTTGAAAGTTTGTAAGCGGCATTTTGAAGTTGCAGGCGGCCCAAAATTTTTTGTAAGCAGCCCTAATTTTTTATACATGGCACTTTGCTGATCAGGGTTGAAATTTTCAAGTTTTTGAATTTTTAAAAGTTTAATAATTCTGATCAGACTTGTAACAGAGGATTCTTGCGTGAAAATCAAATACAAACTCAACACACACATCAAGTTTGCACCATATCCCTAAAACAACACTAAAGGTGTATGTTCTCGGATGTTTTTACAAGTATACACAAGAAAATCTTCCAAACAATCTACCTAGAGTCAAACAAATTTGGATTTTAACAAGGGCTCTAAAAAGGGTAGGCTTTCTATTTAACAAGGTTTTAAGTCACCTCCATTCTAAATCTTGCCAAGTTAATTTACCCCCTTGCGGGCTTCCCACACGCACGTAAGTACAATTTTGCGCAATCCCAAGGACTACTCGAGGAAGTGAGGATGACTTGCATGGGATTTAGTCACTTTTTGATTAAGGTAAAGTGCATTTTTTTATAGTGGGTTGGATGATATCATGGTAAAAGTGATTGTCTCCCACTTTGGGTTGTTCCCTCTTGCCACCTTTGTAAAGGAATTCTTGGGAGGAAGGCCCTCTATAGCTCTAATTTATCTAGCATGTATAGAAAACAAGAAATAAAATTTGGTTCAACAAGTTTGGGAATTTTATTCACTCAAAGAGTGAAGATCATATCCCTATTGTTGTTCCTTATTCAAAACACATCAAGCACGCTTGTTCTTTTTCAACCCCTTGATAAGGGGGTTCTTAAAATTGAAGTGTTTGGTTAATTCCTTATCCCTTTCTTTCTACCAAATTGAATTTTCATGTTTGGCTTTTTGATTCACTTCGAAAAGTTAAGAGCATATGCCTAATGCTTGTTCAATTTGGGCAAAATAGAGGTTTTTCTAATAAGACTAGATTTAAATGAAAGCCACAATTTAAGCAAGTGCAAGCTTGATTAGAGAAATACCTTGTTTTCAAAGCTAGAAAAGGCTAGGTGCATTTTTGATATATTTTCTTTTTTTAACTCACCTAGTGGCAATCATTCCCACTCCGGCTCCTCCAACAAGTTAGTCAACACAATAGAGACAAAGTGAAGAAAAACTTGCAAATCAAATTGACAATTCACTCCTAAGTTCTTTTGATCAAAATTTTTCCCTATCAAGCTTTAAAGAACTAGAAATGAAAATTACTCAAAGATTAGGGAATTTCCTTTTGTATGGAAAGAAAACTTTAATGTAATGATCATACAAATTCTCCTCTTCTTTTAAACTTTCTAAAAGATTGGAAGCATGAATTTCTTTAGCATGTTTAATTTGTGCTCTTACCTCTTTGCTAGGCCTTGTAACTCTTTTCTCTGGTTTCTTCACTTTCAGATGATTTTTCATCTGTATTAATAAAAAACATAGAAAATTAAAACAGTGACCAAATCATCAAAAACTTGATTCCAAGAAAAAATCTCTACGCGGCATTTAACAGCTATTACGCGGCTTTTAATTGTTAGCAAGCGTAAATTAAAGCTTTGAAAGTGGCTATTAAATCTTAAGAAGCAGCTCTATAAATTCTACAAGTGGCATAGAATGTGCAAAGTGTGGTTAAATGTTGATAGTACGCGGCTCTTGGAAGGTCACAGGCGGTCTTTAGTTACTGACAGGCGGCGCTTTACAGATTTAGGTGGCACACTTTAAATCACATGTGGCCTAAGAATAAAAGACAAAATAGAAAAAAATTATGTACGCGGATCTTGACTGTTCATAGGTGGCTTTGAATTGCTCATAGGCGGCTCTTCTCGTATTTTCTACAAAATGACAAGAAAAAGATGCAAAACACACAAAATTTTAAGATAAAAATGATAGAAATGAGGCCTAAAGCCCCACGGTGGGCGCCATTTGTGTGTGATAAATTACACCTTCATGAAATTATGATCAATAACAACAATTCTATGAAAAGAAAATACAATTTTAATCTAAGAATTGCAATTAAATCCATGACATCTCATGGTTCCCTATCTAAGCTTTGTTAAGAGAGCTCTCAGCCTTAATCTCTCTCAAGGACAATCCTAGAATGAGAAAA